>JAPMLY010000999.1:78130-98652 GCA_026401115.1 Tetraselmis chui
TGCAAACCCTGCTCCATTATTTATTTATGCAAGCAATTCCTTACTATACTATTATATTTGCTTCTGCGTATCTTGGTTACAATTAATGCGAGAAGGAGCAAGGCACATCTCATGGAGCAAATCATTTAATGAGTGCGATACATGACATGCAAAGAAAGCAATGTGAGGGATGGAAGGCTTGGCGCAATAATCCCCCATTCCTTGTAAAATGAATGGCACCATGAAGGGGGGGCACGGCATAAAACAATACAGTTGTACCTTCAAGGGAGGTAGCGAACCGACGCACGAAATCCATGAACAATGGGGCTAGGGTCCATAGTTTCGACGGTGGCATTCCCAATGCGGGCATTCAAACATTATATGTCCTATAGACTCGGGCACATCCCCGCCGTAGCACGCATGCCAATGACAACGAAAACGTTCAGGCATGGATTGAATGCGGGCAAGACGACGGACTGTGGGAAATACACGCGTTCGAAATTGAATCATAATGTGTAACCCTAGAACGCCCCCATGCATAAGGAATTCCCGTGCCGTCGTATTGTGGCAATGAGTTTCTAGCATACGAAGCATGTGAATAAATACTCCATGCATTGGTACATACCGAAGATGACCCCTCGAATCGAATGATCCCATAGCGATGCTTTAACTAGGTTAGAGGCAAAGTGTGGTCGCAACGACCTCAAAGCTTGTGGGACGCGTACGTATGCGCGTTGAGCTAATTCCGCGCTTGGCCTAGCAAAATGATCTAGCCAACGCACGGTCCCAGACGTCGAATTATTTGCATACGACTAGGTTGGATCACCATATCGCTTATGCACGTATCCAGAGTGGACGCTTTAGGAAACGCCCTAGTTCTAGCCGTTGTCGATATTGCTTCTATATCTTTCTGCACCTACAAGCCCTATGAGGGTTGTCACCGCCGCCCCCATCGGCGCGATGGCACTTCCCCCTCGCAGCCTTCGCGCCTCCCATCGCCACCCGTCGACCACTCCTCCAGCTCCTACTCGTCTCTAACCGCTACTAAGTCTTTCCTCTTCCATGCCGAGCTCACTCGACCTTCATCCGCCGAGTATCGGCTTGCTCCGACGCGTTCCCGGCTAGATCCCGCCATCCCGGCTCCCCGCTCACTTCAACTAAGCACACTCACACACAACACCAGCCCTCCCCTTCCCGCCTAGCCATGCCTCTTACCTGGAAAAAATACATGTCCAATTTTTGGCTCTAGCGGAGATCCTGCACGAAAGTGCCCCCCCCCCCCCCCCCCCCCCCCCCCCCCCCCCCCCCCCCCCGGTCGGTACGGGCGGATATCATCGAACCCCCGGCAAATACCTTCTGTCCATGTCAACAGCGGTCTCCTTTACTCTCACTTACCGCCACAACCCTTGGCTCACCCTCCACACCTCTGAGTCATTGAATAGGCATCTACTTCTACCGCTCGATATCCAGTCGTGCTTCGTCTACGCATCATGGTGAAAGCTACTCCACTATCACGGACCCTCGAGAAAAATATTTCGTGGAATGCTATTTTCGAACTCGGAAGGACCTATCATATCCACGTACGTCACAGCGACGTCCGCATATGCGCGAGAGGGTTGCCCGCCACCTACCGCCCGAACCACCTCTCTTCCCCCCAATGAGCATAGGAGAGCCACATGTAACGAGGAGGTTATGTTCTCCGACATGAGCGTTGCCCTCACGTTTCTCCGCTCCTACGCCGAGCCGCCAACTCAACCTCAGTCGCATAATTTACTCGACCGCTCCGGGCGTCCCTACCGGATAACGCTCCTCCCCTCCTCTTTCATGCGACGAGACTGAGTCGCATAGAGTATGGCTCTCGAGCCCACACTTCCGCGTACTCGCTAATCAACAAGCGTGGTCTCACTTGAGCTCTTTGATATGCGGTATGTGGCACCAAGAACCTACCCCCTTCCCCACCCGCGACCCGCTCGCTATGAGGCAGTGGACAACGCGTAGACCACCTACGAGCAAGACCTCGCTCTTCCATACCCAAGACCCGTCGTTTTTCCTCCCCCCCTCCCCCCCCGCTGTGCTCCTCTCGCTTTTTGGGCTGAGGGACGTTAAAAAAGTGAGCCGACATTCCGACTCGGTCCGACTCGAAGTCCTTTCAAGCCAACACGCGTTGTGTCGCCTATTTTCATTTGAGGACGCCCTACTCGCTATTCCGGACGGAGACGCCCACGTCTTAGTGTCTGTCACCCCTGATCCGACCCATCACGGATGCACTCCCCTTTCTAAGGTTATGCCTCTTCGCTTTCCAAGCCCGACAAGTGTCCCACTAGTCACCGGTCAGGACGTCCGCAGCCCACCAAGGCTCGAGGTACCACGGCACCAAGCCGGCACCCCCCTCGCTCTACCGCTCTATGCACGCACAAGATACCATGCATACAAGCGGGTGGCATGAGTCCGATGGTTTCTCCTTTTAAAGCGGACCGCGTAATGCTTCACCTCCGGCGCTGCGCGCCGACAAAGTTGCCTGACCGGCTACGTGCCGACGATCTTCCCCGCCCGACAACCACTCCGTGCAATACCCAAGAAACTCAAGGTACTCGACGTCTTCTCTTTTACACCCGACTAATGGTACAAAGGCGCCGCCCTACCCCCCCCCCCCCCCCCCCCCTAGCGCGACTACGGGGACGAACAACTCTTTCCTCGCTTCCCCCGCCTCTCGCCCGATCGAGCTGCGGTCGCTCGTGATGCGGAAATATAAATATTTATTCCTGCCATACCTTAAGTTTTATCGCTATCCAACTACGGGACCAGTATCTAGGTACTGCTTCAAGTACATTGGTATTAGGCATGTGTTGCCTAAGCACCAACTCGCCCCCTAAAATCCGTAGTACTTTTCCGTCGAGGAGAAGGTACCTTGAAACAATTTCTCGCTCTCCTTAAGAAAGCATACCCGGGCGGCTTGTCGCTAGTCCGGAGCACTGGTTTAAACAATGGCGGGATCGGCCAATCCCAAGGCCAATCGCCACCACATCCTAACGAGATGGCACGCACCCTTGTGCGGCCGTGGCGTCTTTACAAGGCACACTTTTGCACTACTGGCGTAATGTCAGCCCCCTAGGCCATATCGAGGGTGCTACCATTGAGAGGGGGGTCGCAGGTTACGCGGGGGCGCGGATGCAAGCCGATTTTAAATGAAGTGAAGTCGCGCTCCCCAAAATGGTGAGCAGAAAAAGCGACAGACCCGGCAGGTTTACGCAAACAAACCGCTCCAACCGTGCCATGAGCCTGTGTTTGCATTGGTCTTGGCTGTAGAAACATAGCTACGACCGGTTAGGCTCGTCTTTAGCACGACGCCGACCGTATTGACGGGGATGTTAGGCACGATACCGACGGGGTCGACACAATGTAATTCTCGCATGGTTAAGCATGGCGGCCTGAAGCCGACTCCAAGTGCAACCAAAATAAAGATAAACATCCATCCATTAAATGCGGAAGAACCCTAAGGATTCGATCTATCGCTAGACTTGCCTGGTCTACATATACCTATCACCATATTGCCTACAAACTACCAGCCCTAGATGAGCGGATGTATGACGCCAACGAGGTGGGCACCAACGTCGTGTGTCAACCTCATTTAAGCTTTCTACATTCCCAACTGTACGCCCTAGATGAATTGCTCTTGTGCATGTGATATGTGGAGCATTGTTGTCTTTAGAATAGGGTGGGCAGAGTGCAAGGACTGCTCCTTGCGTGACAATTATAAATGTAATGGTGAAGTCTTTGTCCAACGAGAGCCTAGTTATTTTCACGCACGGCGCATGAGTATTGCTGATACACGGGTGAAGGGGGGGGGGGGGGGGACAGTGCACCTCGGAGCTGTTCTATGACGGCAGATATTTCACAAAGGCTATTTAGGTAGGGTGCGTTAGCCATGCCCTTTAAGGGTCGTTTTCAATACCGTTGCACACTCACGTAAGTAAGAGCAACAATAACTACCAAACCTCAAATGTCGCCGCTTTAGCGGTGGATACCGGACCGTTCAAGTTTCATGGAACATTCAAGTAAAAGAGTTGTGTGACATACTTTATGAAACTCTCTATCGGCATTGCCACGGAAGGTGGCTTTAAGTAGCCATGTAGAAAGGACGAGGCACACGCACAACCACGAGAAAATCTCGTCCAACACCGATGGGAAGATTACGCAAGAGGCACATAAGATATGAAGATGGACGATACATAACCAAGGCTAGTCCATGGGTTAGCTAGGTATTGCTGTCCGCTCTATTGTTATGTCCGATAGCGGCTGCTCTGCTCAAAATGTGAAGGATAACAACCCGGAATGTGATTTGCGGGCGCCTTTACCTTGACCTTGATTTGCTGAATTAGTCAATTTGACAAGAGCACATGCATTATCGGCGTCGCTGAGGTATGAAATATCACAAATATAGGATTCCATTGCTACCTGCACGTCATGCACAATGTCCTTGCCCAATCTTGCTTCGCGCTGGGCAGCTACGGCGTCAATTAGGTTTGTCGATAAATTACCACCGGCCGTAGTACCTAGGCAATGTGCCTTACCTCTGCGATTGCCCGCGCACGCGGCTTAAACCAAAGGGGCTTTCACCGTGGGAGTGTGGTACTGTGGTTTGGGTCGAGGACTATCCATGTATATGATTTGGGGCGCTCGTTTGGCATGGTGCGATGTGGGCAAGAGTTGAAAAGAATATAACGGCAGGTCCAACCATCTATGGCTAAGATGCCAAGATTGACAGGTTTGCCGTTTCTCCGGGCCTGGTGCGAAGTGCTCAAATCTGCCAAAATACTGAGATACGAGTGTCACGGGCGATATGCCTGAGTATGAATGAGTTTTGCGGACGTTTGGGTGCCATATTCGCCGGTCGACAGCACAAACGTTCTTTCCAATACCTGAGTACTTTCGGCGACCGTAGTTGGATAGCTAAGATTACCTTTACGTGTACTTACTCCCCACCAACGGAAAGTCCCGTGTCGCGCGCGGTCCTCATTTCGTAGTGTGAGCGCCCCGATCCGAGCTTGGGAAGTGGATGTCGACGGGGGGACGCCTTAGGGCTGCCTTAGCCGTCCTCCCCGGGTGGAAGAAGTAGTGAGAAGGTTGGGTTAGGAAAAGGGGCTAGTATGCTTGCCCCCTAGCTTAGCGATATGCCCGGGCGAGCAGTATACTCGGGTTATTTCCGGAGTGGAAGGAAAATGTGGATTACAAAACGGACTTTGCACGTATATCGCGCAATTTCTATTTTCGAAATACATGTATCGTCCAGGTCTTAATCTAGATCCTCAAACTATTATTTTTGAGGTTGCCATATGTAGTCCCGAGGAGTATCTTGGAGTAGGGCGTCCGGCCTTGAACCATGATACTAATAAGACATAAATAGCAGCTCAAGGTGGGCCCTTAGACAACATGCCGGACAGTATACCCGGTAAAAAGTTATCAATTTTCAATTACGAGCGAGACTTGTATCTGAAAAGTTTTTTGCAGCGAAGCAGAGGGTACGGGCGGATTTGACTTGGCGATGGGCCTTGGAGCTGGCGGCGGACAAATGGGAAGCACCGCCAAGGCATGGCGTTCGTTGGCAAGCGACCAGCTATGTAAGAATCGAGCCTCCCCTGGGAGCGAGGCGAGAAGCTGCGCACGCCAAAGGCGGGTCGCAGCCGGAGGAGCGACATGGTCTAGCGGCGACGGTCCTCAGGATCTGCCGCAGCCGGAAAATCCCGGTACGAAGGATTTCGGTTGCAAAATTTCCGTACCCATCATTTTTTGAGGACGGCGCCTCGATCTATGTGCTCGACCAACCCCTCCCCTAGTCGGTACCGAGTTATCGATAGGGTATCTTGGGCAGTGTGCCTAGGGTCATCGCAACGGCACACTGCTTGTACATGTGCCCCCTTACATCGTAAACCTGCGGGGGAGGGTACGGACGGACACAACGCGATGAGACAGATGTTGGAAACAAACGGTGAAAGACCGGGGACGGGAGAAAAACTCGGGCACTAAGGCATGAGCGCTAGCCGGACACGGTATGAGGGCATAACCTTCTCTTCTTCCCAACCCCCGAAGGAGGAATGATAACTAGGTTGGGTGCCGAATTGCGACGGGAGGAGCATGTTAATCCATGTACACACGGAATGGCATGAAGGGGGATAGAACCGCCGCTTCCCGGAACGGAGCTGTATGCCTTATCCAAGTACCGTCAAAAGTCGGTACCCGATAGGAACATATTGTGTATATGAACCCATCGTATCGCATCGCGACTGAGCGGCGAACACCTATAGCGAACACCTATAGGTGGAGGGCCAAGACTCCCCCGGAGTCTAGCGTACAAATGTGTCCATTAGTAGTCCTACGGAGGGATATGTAAACAGAGCAACGATTATTTCGGACGAGGGTGTGCGTGGATCGAGAAGGGAACGTCGACGACCTAAGCGAGGGCGGGGCTTTTCGCCATTCTTCTCCTCCAAATTCCTGAACGACACAAGTAGCACATGAGCATAGGCTAGGTAGGCCCGAGTCGACAAGCGTAGGCTGACATGTTTCGATGATCAACGCCCTTGCAACGGCTAGAGCGTGCCGGGTATTACGGAGAATAGCGACATTTTATATTGAAATTGAAGTTGTTTACAACATGTACCGGGTGAAGCCGGATGATGTCTTTGGACCCTCCCAACTGAGCCATCTATTGAACTTACAAGCTGGGACTAGACCGTTAACCGCCTAAATCCAACCTCTCCAAAACGATATTTTATACTACACACATTTATGCATTGGAAAATTATAGAAGCAAATTTAAATCTGTTTTCGGGTACATATGTTTTAGACGGTGTTGTTACCCAATGGAGAGGTTGGGATTAGGGGTTGCATGGCGCACATCCTAAGCATCGAAGGGACCTACATTAGGTATCATCACATGGAGCCCCCGGAGACAACGGCCATTAACTCGGTATTGTTGTAAACAATGTCAAATTTTAAATTATACAAAAACCAACACCACAAGCACAGCATAGGGGAAGACCATCGCTAATTCATGGATTGGGCGCGTGAGTTGCGCGAGCCAAATAATAAGGCGAGCGCAACGCAAAGAGTTCAAGTGTTCGGGGGTTGCACCGGCTTAGGGGTTGCCGCTAGCTAGTGTTATTGGGGACATGGCTTGGGGCGTTGGGTGAGGTGTTACCTCAGTCGAGGTTTGGGCAAGACGCAGCGCTTTCGCAATAACGCGCAACCGCTAGGGTGTACGTTCTTTCACACAGGTAAGTAAGTTTTGTAAACCTCTAGATTAAAATCAATATCTATCCATATTTACCGCCCGAGGGCTTTGCCAAAAGCCTAAAAGCCGCAGGCTTACGCAGCCTAGTAAGTTCGCAAAGCGGCCGGGGCAGGATAAGCCAACCGAAGTACCGCCAAGTTGTTGGAGATGGGGTCATGGTGGGGTCGGTATACTTCCCTTAGGTTACCGCGGTGTTCTTGGCCCAATCACCGATATGTTTACCGACGTGAAAAGGTATGCCTAAGAAATTTTTTTAAGAAGTACCGATAGATCGGCTGATGTCTCAAGGCGTGTCCAACAATGCCATCTAGGTCTTAGGATTAAGATTTTACGCCGGGGGTACGCCGATGCAGTTAGCAGCGGATGCGGCTCCCTTGCGGAGGCTATGTGATATCCACTTGAAGCTTCAAGGCGGGGAAGCGCTGACGCCGTTGTATGTCTCGATCGACCATGCGGACAGTGTTGCGGCCGCTTGCTAGTCTAATGAGTTTTCGTAAGGCTCGAAGCTCCATATTGAAGCAAGCGGGGGGCTGTCGTAGTATTTAACGCGGTAAGTGGTGCGTCAGTCGCAGTACCACTCTAGCAAGTCGGCTAGGTGAGGGTTAGCCTTGATGGGGATCGCTTATACGGGACTGTCGTTCTCGTCGCGCGGGTGGTCACCATTGGCCTTGCGAATAAATGAAGAGGCATGTGTGCCCCGAAGAGCGGTCGACAGTGAAGTCGTATGTTTGGCAACTTACTCCCAATTCCGCTCTACAGAAGAAGGCGTAATTGACGCATGGTGCAAGTGTCGCGCGGAACTCAGTAATGTCTTGACGTGTAGCTGGCGTCCATTGTAGCTCGGCGCGCTGTGGTGTGGCGGACCTATTGGAGCGAGAGGCCTAGCGAGGTTGATATGTATAACATAGCGCCCGCCGCGTGAATCCGTTATTGTTGCACCCCTAGTCTTTGTCGCGCAGTTCACCAACAAAGATGGGTTTCTTTTGGTGACCACGGGAAAACTTGTTGACCGCCGAGTGGTACCGCTGTAGAGAGGCCGAGAAGCATGTGCCTTTTCGGCCTAGCCATGATGTACAATGCGCGATGGACTGTTTCGTCGCATGCAAGGGTGGATGACTTGTGGTAGAAGGCGACGAACTGCCACATGCCGCTGTCGCAGATAGCGTATGAAGTAGGCGCGAACGAGATGCTGGGGAGTTTGAGCGTTGTAGTTCAGGGGCGAACGATCACTAGGAGTGTGTGTAGCTTGATGGTCATGGTATCCGTCCAAGGTGCGGGTACCCTGGGCTCCCGTAGACTGAAGCGCGCGGAGCGTGGTAGTTCAAGTGTTTGACATACGAGGGATCGTTGTAGATCGGTGATTTGAGGGCTGGACGTGGTGCGAAGCGATCAGCCTTTGGCGCCTTTGCGTGTGTGCATCGAGGCCTGCGTGGCAACCGCAAGGCCACTAAGCTCCACACGGGTTGTTCGACCCCCTCGCGCGTTCCATGTCGTTGTCGATGAAAAGGTCGTGAGTGGTGGGGTAATAGTGGGGTAATAGTTTCGATCACCGTGCTTTGTAGCTGCTATCACCACGGCCTATCGGGCTAATATTTTCGTTGTTGCGCCCGACAGGCGGAGTTTGGCGGCAAGTGCGGGTAGCACTCCCCAAGGTGGGTTGCATTAGACCGCCTCGTGCTGCCAGTTGGCGTCGGGGAGGTAGAGGCACTCGACAACCTCGCACTCTGGGTCGGGTTACCTTGCGTTGAAACGAGTCAGCTGTGTGTTCTCCATGGACAAGAAACGGTCGATAGAGTGTGGTCCCCACACGGACTGGAGGTAGATGGAAAACCTCAGGTTGAGCTTCCAGTCGTCGCGGTCTAGCTCGCGGCCGAGACTGCCGGTCCAAGTACTCGCGGCAGACCGAATACGGCGGAGTCGGAGGCGGGTGTTGTAGACTTCCAACATGTGCCACATGCGGCGCATTTCGGGCATCATAACGGGCGAGTGTGGGGTAAGATTCGCTAGGGTCGTCACTACTGTTGTATTATTCTCGCGCAACATCACGTTCCGCTCAAGTAGTTATGGAAGAAACGACTCGATTGCTAGGTATACCACCCGCAGATCATTCCACTTGATGAGGTGGTCGCTGTCGCTGTCATCCCATAAAACGTATGCTTGAACTTCGGGGTTCTTGTTCAGCCCCACGCGCCATCCGTAGCCGCTGGAGTCGATGTGCAAGTTGGCGGTATCGACCGGCTTGTAGATTGCTTGAGGATCTGCTGTGTTGGCCGGGAACCGTCCGCCACCACTCGAGGTCGCGTTTCAGATGGCTCACCCTTCGGACGCGCCCTCACCAGCCTCGTCAATTAGCGAGCACGGAGTGCATCTTTCGTAGGAAGAACCGCGCTTGGACGATGGTGAGGTTGAAAGAAGACGGTTTCCCCGCAAAAGATGGGAGCTGGCTGTAAGGTAGCTACCGTTTATTGCTGGCCGTGCGTCCAAGCGAGTGTAACTTATCGGTACGTGTTCGAAGTTGGACCTTGAGGAGATCGATATCGTAAGGCTGAGGAGGTCGCTCACCTGAGTGGATTCCCACAAGCCAATATTGGGATTGCGTATTTGTCCGAGGCGGTGTAGGAGCGCTTCGACGAGGTTACGTAGCAGAAAGGTCGCAGCTCGTGAGTCTACCTAGAACATGATGTCGTCAATGTAGATGGGCAAAAAGCGAGCTCCTTGTCATCGGGTGTTGCGCATGAAGCGTCGCGTGATTAAGTCTATGTGAGAATGGGGGGCCTGTCGCCGTCGATGTAAGAGGGCGACGGAGGTAATCCGTTAACGCTTGGGTCAACTTGCAAAAATAGTAGGCCCACCCCGGCCAATCCATCGGCAGAAATTCCAGTCGCCATGTTCGCCACTATAGCTTATGGTGAAGATGTCTCGGTCCTCTTCTCGAATGCTGAGCACGCAGTAGCCGTCCGCGGAAGTTTAGCGATACGAAGTAGCCGCCTGGCCGCGACAAATGGCGAAGGTGCTTGAGGGTCTCGCAAAACATGTTGAACTCGGAGCCGTAGCTGTTCAGCTCCATCATGTCGATTAAAAGCCGCCACTTGTTGACGCCGGGCTTGGGGACGAGAAACATGAGCAAGACATAGCGGGTGTAGTGTGCGCGCTCCCATGCTCCGCATGCTGCGAGGCGTGGCAAGTGCGTGGCTAGGAAGTCCAGTTAATGTTGAGTAACGCCGGTCATTGATATCCCGTGGTTGAAGGGCTTGGGGAGTAGGCCGTTCTTGCACTTGACCCGAACGCCATGGCTGATATAGTTCACGACTTGACCAATCGCGCCTGTTGTGCCACACGCGATGACGCATATAGTTCGATGACGAGGAGCATGAATCGGCTCGGCGGGCAACACCATGACTTCTTAGTGGGGACTTGGGGGCGTCTATGGGCCTTGCTCTTACGGTCGTTGCTGCCGCTGCTGCTCTTACATCAGCGGCCTTGCGCTTGTCCGCGGCCGCCTTTTCCGTCTTAGCGTCCGGTCCGGGTTTCCGGTTTGGCGTAGCTTTCGCGAAATATAATGTAGTTGCTGCCTTGCTGCCACCATGCAGGTTGACCTCGAGCGCTCGGTCCACGAACGCTTGGCGTAACGCGTCCAATGTGCCGGAGACCACGGTAGGGATTGGCCGGCAGAAACGCTTGTGCGCGACTTCGACGAGCACGCGGTCCGAATTTGAGTTCCTTTGTCCGCCCTTGATGAGGCGGAAAAAGCCAAGTCGAGTACGGGCGGCATTTTCCATCGATACGTGGGTGCGATTACCCACTATGATAAGGGCAACGGCTGCCTCTTGCTCCGGCGATATAGTAGGTCCGGTCGGCAGCGCGTCAAGGCCATCGCAGATTGCCGCGTTGGCGAAGCTATTGAAGAAGACATCGAAGCCGATGTGTAGGTACTCGTCGTGACATGCATATGAATTTTTGCCGCTTACTAGGAAGCGTGACATGTCGTCCGTTAGCCTCAAGAGGCTGGGATTTGCGACGCCGAACGGTGGACTCTCCAGACCGGACGCGGATGATTTTGCCGTAGGTTGTGAAATCGACCAGCTCGTGCTCGAGAAGCTCGGGGTTGTCGTTCAACATGTCGATAGCGGGTGTTCGGAGGCTCCTTACATGTTGCCACCCTCCGTCGTCGTTGCCGTGCGTGGTCGCGCCGGGGGGGGGGGGTGGATTGTTGCCGACTCGCAGTCGCCATGTTGATTGTTAAACTTTGGAGGTTGGCGAGTAAGGCGGCGCTAGTTAGACGCATGAATCTCCTTTGTTCTAGAGTTGTTAGTGCGACTTGAATTTGTGTTGACGTATGTGCGCTACTCGTATACAAGCGGCACAACGTCGGCTCCGGGCGCGGACGTCGACTCATCATATTGCATCTTTGGAGTCCGCGTCGCCGAACGGGAGGATGTGTATCGTGAATCTCAAGTGCGCATGCGACGATTTGAACCAACACCATGCTCGACTTCGAGAGTCGAGACTGCACTTGCGCGAGCTAAATGTATGGGCGAGCGCAAAGTAGAGGGCGCTAGTGCTCGGGGGTTGCACTAGTTAAGGGTTGTTGTTAGCTCTTGTCGTTGGGGGTGGGGCTTGGGAAATTGCGAGAGGCGTTGCCCTAGTCCCCGATGGTTACCCCGAGGTCTGGGCAAGCGAGACGCGCCGCTTTTACCGTAACGCTTATTGACCGCTAGGGTGTAAGCACCGCTTCACACGTGTAAGTTTGTTTTACAAACCTCTAGATCAAATACATTATGATGACCGCCACACAATTATCTGTCGTCCTTTTCCCTGTCCTTGTGCTTCTCGTAATTCAATTTCTGGAGCAGCTACTCGGTAGATAGGCAGAACTCGGTCATAAATGATTAAATTGAAGGGATATGGCTCATATGTATTTGAAAATCTCTACCATCCTCGTCGGTCGGAGGACCTCGTCGGCGGAGGACCTCGTCGGAGCTCAGGCAGGTTGCCCCCGCCTGCTCCTCACCCTCCCTCCCTGCTCCCTGATCGTAGCGGGGAGGCTGGGGAGGGGGTGGCTCTACGTGTTTTGTAGCGATCAACGCTGCTCCCGGGGCCTCGTTATGGCCGACGACCGGGCCATTGACCGGCCTTCGCGTCTTGCTCCCGGGCCGTCCCGACTGGCTTCCCCTTCTCCTCTTCCCCCTTTCGCCCGGTCCTCCGCGTCTGGACCTCCACGTCGCGATTATGCTGCTCGTCGGGCCCGTGCTACGGTCCGTGCGTCGTCTGCTGTCCCCCCCCCGCATCCCTTGTCGGTACCTCCGCATCGGGGCGCCGCGCTACTCCTCGTCACAATGCGCGACGCCCTCTTCGCTCTGCTTTGTCTCTACCCCCCCTCGGTGGCTCTTGGGCATCTGTCGTGCGCGCCACTTGCGCCGTCCGTCGCCCGCTTACGAGTCGGTCGGACAAACCTGCTCCTCTGCGGCGAGCTGCTAGGGCTACCGCTGGTGGGCGACGGGCTGCCCCTACCGCCGGTGGTTCGAGGGAGGCTGCCGATGCCTTTCAGCGTAGAGCTGCTGCCGCTGCTGCTGCAGCAGCCGCCTGCCATAGAGACGTTGGTAGTGTTGGTAACGACGTTGGTGCTGCTGCTGGTGCTGTTGTTGGGGCTGGTCGGCGCACAGCTGCTGTTGCTGTTGCTGCTGCAGCCGGCGGAAGCAGAGACACTGGTAGTGTTGGTTCCGCCGTTGCTGCTACTGCTGCTGTTGCTGCTGCTGGTGGTGCTGGTCGGCGCACGGCTGCTGTTGCTGCAGCAGCTGCCGGACATAGAGACACTTGTAATGCTGATGCCGCTGTTGTTGTTGTTGTCGCTGCTGCTGTTGTTGCGGAGAGTGGTGCTGGTCGGCGCACGGCTGCTGCTGCTGTTGCTGCAGCAGCAGGCGAACGTAGAGACACTGGTAGTGTTGGTTCCGCCGTTGCTGTTGCTGCTGCTGATGGAGGTGGTGCTGGTCGGCGCACGGCTACTGCTGCTGTTGGTGCAGCAGCTGCCGGACATAGAGACACTTGTAGTGTTGGTTCCGCCGTCGCTGCTGCTGCTGCTGCTGCTGAGGGTGGTGCTGGTCGGCGCACGGCTGCTGCTGCTGTTGCTGCAGCAGCCGGCGGACGTAGAGACACTGGTAGTGCTAGTGCCGCTATTGCTGTTGCTGCTCCTGCTGCTGGTGGTGGTGCTGGTCGACGTACGGCTGCTGCTGCTGTTGCTGCTGCAGCTGCCGGACATAGCGACACTTGTCGTGCTGGTGCCGCCGTTGCTGTTGTTGTTGCTGCTGCTGCTGCTGTTGGGGCTGGTCGGCGCACGGCTGCTGCTGCTGCTGCTGCTGCAGCAGCCGGCGGACGTCGAGATACTGGTCGGGTTGGTGCTGCTGTTGCTGGTGCTGGTGCTGGTGCCGTTCGGCGCACAGATGCTGCTGTTGTTGCTGCAGCAACCGGCGGACGTGGAGACATTGGTAGTGCTGGTGCCGCCGTTGCTGGTGGTGGTGCTGCTGGTCGGCGCATGGCTGCTGCTGCTGTTGTTGCATCAGCCGGCGGACGTCGAGATACTGGTCGTGTTGGTGCCGCCGTCGCTGTTGCTGGTGGTGGTGTTGCTGGTGCCGGTCGGCGCACAACTGCTGCTGCTGCAGCAGCCGGCGGACGTCGAGATAATGGTCGTGCTGGTGCCGCCGTTGCTCCTGCTGCTTCTGCTGCGGCTGTTGGTCGGCGGTCGACTGTTGCTGGTGAGAATGGCGTGTGCAAAGCCGCATCTAGGGGTGTTGGTGTTACTGGTGTTGCTACGGAGGGTGCAGCTGCTCATGCTGCTACACGTGGTGGTGCTGGTTGGAGTGCGGAGAGTGCCGTTCCTACTGGAGATCAGCGCGCTGCTGCTGATGTGCGGAGGGCTACAACTTGGGGTGTTGTTACTGCTGCTACTGCTGCTGGTAGTGCCGCTGCTGCCGGTAGTGAAGGTACTACATGTGGTGGTCCTAATGGGCAAAGAGCTGGCTATGTTGCTGCCGGAGACCCCTTGGCACCTGTTGGTGGTGGTTGGCGCTCAGCCGTTGCTACCAGCGTCCATGAGCAGAGGACTGCGGCGAGTGGTGCTGCATCTGCTGCAACTGCTACATCTATGGGACTTGCGGCTGCCGGAGCTCGCTCGCGCCGGGCTGCTAGTGTTGGTGATGGTGCTTGTGGGCGCAGACATGTGGCTGGTGGCAGGGCCGCTGGTGGTGCTTCTGCACCTGCCTGTGCTGACCCGCGCCCGGTTGCTGCGGCATGGGCTGTTGGACAGAGAGATCCAGCAGGTGATGGCGTTGCTAGTGGTGCTCCCGCAAGTGCCGGTCAGCGACTCGCCGATGCTGCCACAGCCCGTGGGCAGAGGATTGACAGCGGTGCCGGTTCTGCAGCTACTGGTGCCAATGGGCAGAGTGCTTCTGCTGCCGGGCGGAGGGCTGGAGCTGGTTGGCGGCGAGATGATGCTGTTGGAAGCTGGCGAGATGCGGTTGCTGCAGTTGGTGCCCATGCTGGAGCTTCAGGGTCGGAACCGGGCCTAAGTGCATCGGGTGTTCTATCCCCGTCGCGGGGGGAATGTTACACTTGCGCTCCGTGTGGCATACGGTTTGCTGGGCGTAAATGGCGCTCTAATTTCGCCAGACACACGAACATGTTCATAACTGGCAATGGCCCCTCTACTTCCGCACACCGTCGCCAAGCTCGCCACCTTGCGACCTCCTCTCCGGCCTTGTTTTCCCTTTGTGCCTCGGGCGACCACCTTCTATCTGCCACCCAAGCTCGCCCTCTTACCGCTCCATGCCTACACTGTGTGGCTGCTCCCGTTTCTCCAATGTTGCCCCACGACTATGTTGGCAGCTCCCGGCCGCCGCTCATTGGATCACGCCCCCTCCGAATGGCTGTCACCCCTCCCCCCCCTGCTTGGGGTGGCCTCCCCCCCTTGGCTCCACTCCCTTCCCCACCCCGGGCCGAACCGGAGCTTACCCCCCTCACTCCCCCCCCTACACATGATGGACCCCCGATACCTCATGGACAACCTTTTATGCCCTCATCTGCAGCTGCACTCCGCCGAGAGGCTGCTCTCCGATCCCCCCCTCGGGCCGCTACTCCTGCCTCATGGTGCTCCGACAACGACCCGGTCGCTTGTCTACTTGAGTTCAGACCTGTCACTGCGGCCCGAGGGGTTTGTGCGACAGCGAGAGACGACCTACGTTCTGCCCTACAAGACACCCTCGAATATGCGACCTCCCTTCCCTCAACGGACTCTCGGGCTGCTGGAGCTTTTTTGGCAATTCACCTCTTTGGCGGCCTCCTCCTCCGACCGTTCCCGGCGGCGACCGGTGCTCGCATCCGCTCCCTGGTTCAACGTCGAGTCCGTCTCTGGTTCTCTACGTCCGGAGAGGACGGACTCACGGGCATTGACACCCTTCTACGTGATATTCGAGATGGAGGTGAGCTTGCACGTGCGTGCCCGGGAGCTTCTGCGCCTAGACGCCCCGGCGGTCGGGGCCGGGGTGGGGGGGGCTCTCGCCGTCGCCGGGCCCAGAACACTCAACGGGAGCAGCACCACCCACCGACTCGCCTTTCTGAAAGTGACCTCCGACGCCGTGCTGCCTTCCGTCGGGCCCGTGAGCTAGTGGAAGTTGGCCAGTTGCGACGGGCCCGGATGGCCCTAGACGGAGCCGACTTCGGAATGGTGGAGGACGCGGACGCGGCTTTGGCCGCTCTTCAGCGGTTGCATCCTCCTCCCGGTACTCCCCATCCAGACTGTGATCTCCCCGACCCTCTGCCCCCCCCGGCGCGCCCACCCCTCACGTATTTAGATGACAGTGACAGCCTCAAAATATGGGAGGAGTCTATGCTCCTTGTCTTGAGAAAAGCACCTCGCTTGTCAGCCCCCCACGTTGATGGCTGGCGATGGGAACATGTCCGTGACTTGAATGTTCCGGCATGGCGTAAGTGGGTTAACCGCTACTCGGCGGGAAACATTCCCGAGGCTGCGGCGGACTTTCTGGCGAGTGCGACCGGGTGGGCTCTTCACAAGCAAACTGGGGTTGACCGCGACGCCACTCGCCTTCGAGGTGAGGCTCCTAAAGTCCGGCCGTTGGCTGCTGGCAGCGTTTTGTCGCGGTTAGCTCATTGTCACGCCATAGCGCGGATAGCGACTGTCGCGGCCGACCACCTGGGCCCTGTACAACGATCGGTTTTCACCAAAGCGGGTATCGAGCGAGCCATTCATACCACTCGCATTGGCCTACAAGCTATTCCTGATTGCAGCCTTCTAAGCTTGGACCTGGAAAACGCCTTCAACACCATCTCCCGCCGGAGTTTCCTTGCGGAGCTGTACAAGAACCCTGACTTGCATCCCATTATCCCGTTGGTTGAGATGATATATTCACGGGACTCCACGGTGTATTACTTCGACCCCAACGATGCTTCGCTCCTACACGGCACGGTTCAATCTCGTACGGGTGTCCGTCAAGGAGATCCTCTTGGCCCGCTTTTGTTCAACCTGGCGATAAGCACCCCCCTCCGGAATATTGGAGAACGGTGCAAGGATTCAGCGGCGATCCAAGCCTTTTCTGATGATGGCAAGTATTTGATCAAAACGCCTTTCGTCCCGACTGTGATTACGGTGGCTACGGAGGAAATGGGGAAAGTCTGCTCGAATGTTCAACCAATCAAATCTTCGTGCATGGTACCTCCGGATACGGCCCTTGAACTTGTCGAGGTGATACGGGCGATGGTCCCCGTTGTTACGGGTACTAGTAACCTTGGAGCCCCTTTGGCGATGGATTTCTCGATGGCAGACGGCCCTCCAGCGTCTCATAACGAGAACTATGTTCACTCTTGGCTGCAAGACACCGTTGAGGCTCATCAACTCCTCTTGGACAAGATTGTATGCTTTGCTATGTCGGACTTCGGAGGGACTCACGCCGCTTTCCGCTTGATGATCACGTGTGCGGTACGCCGCTATGGTTTCTTGCTCCGCACCCTCCCCCCAGATATCTGCCGACCGTACCTTGCTACTGCAGATAGGGCCGTTCGTGCGGCAGTTTATCGAATCTTGGGCGTTTCTTTGGACGCACAAACACTCGATCAACTGAATTGTGCTAAACGACAGCTCTCCCTCCCGGCGGAGTTTGGGGGGCTTAATGTACCGTCCCTCGAGCTCGACGCCGAACCTGCTCACTATGCTTCATTCACTGCGACCCTCGCCAACCTGATTACTGATTACGAGTCCGAGTCGCTAGGTCCTTTGTACGGTCTCATCCGACAGGAACTACTGAATGTTGCCACTTCTACTTTACCGTGGGCGGTCCAATTGCGCAATTCGTACGACTCTATCTCCACTATGGGCGGGTTTTCGGAATCGGAGCTTGTGGTTTTGACTAACACACTGAACCAAAACCTTTCTGATTATGCCGGGCCCGATGTCGAGTTGGTGGTATCTACGGTCAACAATGCGGTGGCACCCGCTACCCAAGTGACTAGCCTACAACTTCCGACTCCCGATGCTCTTACTCGCTTGGGAGATTCTGGGGGCCACATCCAACGGGGCATTTCGCGCATTCTTCGTGCCCGGGCCTACCTTGACCTCTTGGCGTTTTGCAGACCTTCCCCACCGGACTATATGAGGGTGACTTCGGGTACGGGTCGCGGGGCTTTGGCTCTCTTTTTCGCTTCACATGAGTCCAGTTTCAAGGTGCCATCCGATTGCTATATGATGGCAGCCCACCGGGTGCTTGGCTTGACTGCGGAGCGCGCCGCTCATGTTCGAAAATGCCCTCGGTGCAATGAGGCCCCTTCAGAATCTCGCGGGTATGGATCTTCGTCGACGGTATCGGGCATCTTTATGTCGGGTGAGCGCTCAACAGCCGCTATGCTCATGGACCATATCCCCCGGTGCCCGTGCTCTTGGTATATCATTCAACTCCATGACCGCATTGTCCACGTGCTTGAAGAGTTCATGCTTGAAGCGGGGGCTACTAAGGGCCGGGACTTGCGGTTGGAGGTCCGCCGTATTCGGTCGGGAGCTTCACGTGATCGTCCTGGGGATGTGGTTTGGTTGGACTTCATGGCTCCGCACCGCCATCTTGTTGTTGATGTGACGGTTACAAGTGCTCGCACGAACACCAACGTTCCTCGTATAGGTGCTCGCCTTCCACTCCCTGGCAGCCTTGCACTGGGAGCTCAGCAAGGCAAACTTGATGCGGACCTCCGCACTTCCGCTTTGCTTGGCACGCCTTCGGTTCAGTCGGTCCATGACTACTACCCCTTCGCCATGGAGGATGGGGGCCGGTTGGCGCCGATGGCGGCTGAGTTGGTCGATCGCTTGGCTATTTTGGTGGCTGTACGTCGCTTCCCTGGCATGGGGGCCGCTGACTCTCGTTCCTTGCGCTCTGACAGTTATGTCCGTATGCAACATTTTGTTCGTCGATCTACTTCTCTTCCGTTTCGGCGTTTTTTGGGGGATGTGCGACGAGAATTCGTGCAACGTCTTTCTGCTGCTCTTCATGGCACTCTGGGTTCTTATCTCCGCGACGCTTTTCAGGAGGGCAGTGCTGGTGCTGTGGCATGCCTTCCTGTTCCTCGGGCTTAGGTTTTTTCTTCCTTGCTTTCTTTTTCTTGCTTGGTGGCCTCCACTGCTTTCTCTTGTAAGAAATTATTTCTTATGCTCATATGTATTCATTGCTGTAGTACTAACCGGCTGCTCATGCTGCGTGTTGCCGAACATGCCGGCATGCTGCCTGCCGGAAACTGACGGTCAGGAACAACATATATTTCTGCAAATTTGTTTTTCCCCTCACTCAGTGCCGTCGCCTCACGTGCTTGTGTATCGTCCCCAAACACCTCACCACGACGACCTCAGTAACACCGCTTCCATTTGTCCCACTGCTCGCCCCCGTCCCGTCCCGCTGCGCCCGTTCAACCCACGCCCCGTGCAAATAGGTACCACCGTGATTCGGGCGTCTGCAAGTCCGACTTCCATCTTCGTGTCGTGTTTTTTTATACACTTTAAAAAGGTCCTGCCGGCGCAGTAGAAAGGATCCCGTCCGGCGCTGTACTGAGAAAGTAAAGACAAGAGCGCGTAATATAACTGCCATTACCTGTATATCTCGTCACCGCTGCAGCACCGCGACTGGGATAGCACCGTGAACTAGGCCTCGACGGCAAGCGGCAGGTGGGCGTGATGCCGGAGACAGGAAACTCTGGGGGCTCGAACTCGGAGGAGAGTGAACGTTCTTCTCCCCACAGCCACCCACCCAAGCGCGACAGCAGTCCGCACCGCCACAGTAACGGTTCCGCTCGACACCGTCACGTGAACATGGGCAGCACGAGCGTACATGACGGGCTGTCGAAGATGGGGAAGCGGGCGCACAAGAAGGCGCGAGTGATGGCGAGTCAGTATGCAACGAAAGTGAAGGATGGTATGCGCACACACCCCGCGCAGCCTTCTCATCCACGAACACTCGCGTTCTAGTGTCGACTTGTGCGACGCGACTTCTAAAAAAATCGTATATCACGCCTGTCGTCGTTTTTTCACAGACTGGCGCGTCATCCTCTGCTACCTTGGCCTCGGCGTCATGACATACTTGAGTACGACACCCCTACTACCAGAATGCATTGCGTGCCTGCTGTCGCTACTCGCCTTTCACCCCCCAGATATTATTTCGACGACTTGTCACTGACGCATTGGCTTTGTGTTGACGCTCCCAGCTTGCTTTCTGATAGTGGGTGACCACCTGTTACCCTTCGCGCCAGCCTTCGCCGTCATCATTCTCTTCGCAGCGGCGCACCTGCTAGGATGGCTCGGCAGTCTGGTGCGTCACGCCTTTCCCCCCTCTCGTATAGTACCAACACAGTTTTTCGCGAGTAACGTCGATAACGAAGCAGAACTTTTGAACCTGTGACAGTTCACTGTATCTGTGGTTCGCTGTTTTGATGGCATCATTTGACGGAGGCAGCTCTGTCACGGCATGCCAGGTGGGCCTGCCTCCTCTGGTGGGCATGCTGTTTGCGGGCGTCATCCTGCGCAACCTGCCCTCGGACCCCGTGCGAGGCCTGCACGAGTCGTGGTCGGAGGCCATTCGCGTGGCGGGTCTTTCGCTCATCTTTGTGCGCTCAGGATTGGAGCTCGATTACCGCGCATTCAAGAAGGTGCACCCCTTCCCTCCGTCCGTCCCTCCCCCCCCCGATGTCTTTCTCTCTCTCTCTCTCTCTCTCTCTC
>JAPMLY010001000.1:2500-141145 GCA_026401115.1 Tetraselmis chui
TTACTGTGTATTTTGACTAATTTTGCGTTCTTTTCTACTTCAATGTTTCTTCCTCATACGTTTGGCGTAGTTTTCAGTCTGTTTTTGTGTGCATTTAACCATTGACATGAGGTAAACCCGTCTGCCTTGGCAATGATTGTAATTGGTACACAGTATATGTGGTTAGATGTTTGTGTTCAGCTTTGCTTTTCCTCTATTATGCTTTCTCGCATCGCAATTTATTTCACTTGAACCATCCTATCCTGGCTTTACGTCTATCTTGTTAATTTGCATACGTAATTAACAAACAGTCATACAGGCATTACACAAGGTATAGTAATTTTTTCTTGTTTGTTGTTTTGATTGATTGATTGTTTGTTTAGTTTGTGTTTTTTGCTTTACTTGTTTATTGCGTTGTGTGTATGTTTGACAACTCTGATTTATCAGGTTAAGCTATTTCATTTTTTGTATTTGCTGCGAATGCTATTTGCATTATAAAATTGATACTTTCAAATTGGGCGAATGTTGAATTATTGAACTCTGTGTTTTGCGATGCGGTGCAACACGCCAAAAAAGATTTGCGTCGTTCGCATTTCTCTATTACACGTGTGTTTCAAATGCAATAATCGGTCACATGTTAAGGAGCTGGCGAGTCATTGCTTCTCGTACACGACGAGTCATTGATGAGCACCTTAACTTCAATATTTTGGGTCACCATCCTGCAAGCTCTACCGCTTCATGTATCGTGTATCATAAGAAACATTGTGTCGTGTTTTTCGCATCCATAGCTTATGAGGCCCTTTGATATGCGATTAATTTAACTTGGTTAGATTATATTTTTCTGTTGAAATTACTTACTCATGCCGCACATGTGTGAGCTCATATGTAAAGCATTAAGACTAATTCCATAATGATGAGTTCGTGGTAGGCGACGCCTGCAGCTAAATAACTGAGTTATAGGGGCAATTGATGGAGAAGTTCTGAATATGTATTTGTTTAGAAGCGCGATTTCAATAATTGCAGTAGTTTCAATTTTGATAATTTCAGTAATTTCAATAATGCAATAAAACTTCATATCTGTTCACAACGAACTACATATTTATCTGTGTCTAAATCGTGCAAGGGTTGGGTTTTGGGCGCGTTGTCGCATGTGTCTCGTGTCACGCCAATTACTCGCTGATGCCATTTCGTTGTGGCACACGTTCGTCAGGTGGTCCGTTTTTTTGACTTTGTGCGCGTTTACGAGGGCGAAGACGACAGCGGCCCCCTCCTCGGCACAATCTCTGGAGACCACTACAACCACAGCGGCAACTTCCCAGTCGACTACGCCACCGACGGCCCAAACGCTGCTCTTTTCCTCCATTTCGCGGTCAGCGACGAGTTCGCCGCGTCGACCATCCCCCAGTTCGGCTTCCAGGCCACTTTTACCGCGCCTTATTGCGGCGACGTCACCTCCGCGCCGCTAACCGACCCCCGCGGAACCATCACCGACGGTTCCGGCACATCACCGTTTTTGCCGGAATCGCACTGCACATGGGTCGTGTCGCCAGGGTTCGCTGGCGTGAGGGTTATTATGAAGACGATGGCGCTGCGCGAAGGCGTCGACACGGTTCGTATCTACGACGGATCCGCTGTCAACTCGTCGCGCTTGCTTGCAGAGTGGAGCGGGACGTACGAGGGGACATTCATCTGTGCACACGACCCGCCGTACAGCGTTGCTACGACTGGTAAGGAAGCACAACATAGCGATTCTGGCTGTTGATATGCGTGCGTTCGGGCGTTATATAGTTATTATTAAAAAAAAAGGTTTTTTTTGTTAGGAGAGTCTGACTCGAATCATCGCAAATAATATCGCTATTATTTATGTTGATTTTTAACTTAATGTTGCCTAGTCGGAATTCGTTTTTGTAAGGATAAAAGTGTATCGACAGTATGTAACTCATACGTTGTATGTAAATTACCTAGTTAGGAGAATCATAAGAAGCGACCTTTTTTTTTTAAGGGCGTAGAAATTACGAAAATAGCAATGCTCGTGTTTCTTACCCCAAATGGATAGATAGCTGGCGCCTTTTTGTCGTGGATTTCCATACTGTTATTCCTACCCCGCGTTGGTTTCATAGCAAGGTCCCCCCCCCCACCCTCTCCGGCTCAAATCAAATTGAATCTATCTGTCAATGCAGACGACCGTGTTGCTGTTGGCGGCGTTGCGCAATCCTGCTGTCTATGCCTCTTTTCTGCAACTGACTTTGTGAGACGGGAGTTCCGTTTTCCCGTTTTTTACGGACACCAAAATTTGATTGCATGCCGTTTTCCGCTGCTCGTCAAGCGAAGGAAAATGCATGGTTGAAGTGGTTTTGTCAAAGACATCGCACATGTGTATTCTCCTGGCATTCCAATAAATTAAGAAAAATCACTTCATTGCATGACTCCATTACACAAAGTACTTCACCATTTCTGTCTGCCGCCTAATAAACTATCAACACCACTTGTTCAGTTTCAGGTATTTTATTGGGAGCACTGGTTGCATGTGTGATACTCTTTCCATACGGGTACGTATACGTCATTTTTTCTGTAAATTGAAATATCCAGCGCAATAAACGACCTCAGCGGTATACCCCCCTTCCAAGATCGAAATTGATTTAATAAAATACTTTTCCTCGTATTTTTCAGGTCCCGATACCTGTACTTTACTCGTATGACCGCGGTACGTGACGTCTCAACAGAAAAATATAAAAATAATGCTCTGTGACCCCCCCCCCCCCCCCCCCTCACAGAGCATTATTTTTGATTATTTTTACCATGACGGGGTTTCCTTAATGTTTTCGGGATTTTCATTTCTCCGCAGAATGCCCGAAGACCTGTAGCTCGTGCGGTAGTGATTCCCCGCGCCTGTGATCCCTAGCGACACATCCCGCCGCCCATTCCTTGTCGCCTCCACAACAACACAAGAGAGGGTAGTCCTATGTCAACTACACAACTAGAGAATATACCATATTCCCCTATGAATAATGAGGAAAATGGTCAAGGCGAGCGGCGCGCGTGTTGCTATGGGTCGTTTTGCATAGCTCCTTCGGGCGCATCCCTCGACCTAGTCGAGTGCGCCATGTGCCACTCCCAAAAGTTGCACCACCTATGCCAAGCCGCCATAGAGGATAAACTTTGAGGACTTTGAGGATACCGCCATATGCCAAGTGGTGTACCGCAACTGCAACCTTGAACCAAACCGGGACGTGAAACTTACTGTTCCGGCACATGTTGTCCTTTACAGCACCGGACTCATTTAAGGTCTTGACGACCATTTCAAAGGCCGGTCGAGATAACCGTAAGACAGCACGGAACTTGCTATTCTCCCAATGCTTGACGACTAGATATAACGCGGAGCGATGCCATCCCCATCGTGCCAAGTTTGGTAGCCGCGTATGGAAATGAAGTTTCCCACAGTAAGCGGCCGACGCACAAGCTCGTGGGATGTTGCCTTTCGCACACACACTCGAGTATACGAACATCAAGTGGTACATGACCGCTTGCTCTTGATTAGTCGATGTCGTGCCCATCGAATAGATAGCGAGGGCGACATACAGGCATGTGTCACCCACTTGACAATGTCGAGTGATATCCGATAGCATCAAACTCGAGGCCGCGATGAGGAGAGCGGCAAGGCTCCTTCCACTACGCATGGCGTTAAAAGAAACGGGGTCCGATGATACGACCGCCCCAAGAATGTATAAGAAATTCCAAAGATACTACGTGTTGGAACTTGTGGTTTTCGTTGTGGCAAAATTGTGAGTCGGGGGCTAAACGCTTCACGGCATGGCGACGATAGTGGTAATAGGCGCTTTCACGCCCGCGGCCTGCTCTTGCGCCCCGCGGCCCGCGGAGCCTCCGCGGAGCCTCCGCGAAGGCGTATACGAGGAAAAGGGTTTTACTAAATCAATTTCGATCTTGGAAGGGGGGTAAAATGAATCGAATATACTTTTTCGTAGCGCAATAATGTGTCATTTATTAATGTTTCTTGCTGCATGGCATTGAAATTGAAATTGGATCGAAGCACGCATCGAACTGTAAAATAGCTCCGCCGCCATACTTTTTCGCTATGTTTAGTAATATTTGTCGCGTCGTCATTTTTTTTGACGGTTCGTTATTTGATAATCATGAAACGCATACGAGTGCATTTACCTCATTGTGAAGGAGAAATACCAACTGTTACGCCACTCACAGAAACTACCAACTGACAAACTTCGGAATTTCCTGCAACCCGTACGTCACAATGCCAGTTTGATTAACACACTACGCGTCCAATAATAATTGCAAGCACGCTTGAATGTCGAATCATCTACCATTTTGTATGTGTGCCGCGGCAGGAGACACACTAACGGTAGAGTTTGTGTCCGGCGGACCGGCGGATGACGGCGCTGACGAATTGAGCATGGGCGGTTGGGAGCTAGAGTGGATGCCGGCTCCGGCCTGCCAACGCGAACCCGTATTGTTGACCGAGCCGAGCGGAGTGTTGACCGATGGAACGCCCAGGACGCTTCCCTACGCGCCTTTTGTCGACTGTACTTGGCGGATCGCGCCCGGCCTTGGCCGAGGCCCCGTCACGCTGGTGGTGGAAGACCTTCGATCCCACGCCGACGACGACATCTTGTATATTTACGCCGGAAACAACAACGACTCTGCCCACCTGCTGAAACGGTTCACCGGGCTGTACCTTCAAGACGTGGGACCCCAATCCGCATACAACCCAAAGATATTTGAAAACCTCGCGCTTTGTTTCATTATTTCGTTAGGTATCTCGGTCGCGCTCTTTTTTATCA
Organism: Tetraselmis chui; assembly: GCA_026401115.1. Taxonomy (NCBI): domain Eukaryota; kingdom Viridiplantae; phylum Chlorophyta; class Chlorodendrophyceae; order Chlorodendrales; family Chlorodendraceae; genus Tetraselmis; species Tetraselmis chui. The sequence goes on from JAPMLY010001000.1 coordinate 7,294, forward strand.
CTGTGGCCCGGTATGTTCCTCGTCAAACACTTAACATTCTGTTTTTTAATCAACTCAAATTTGCTTGACGATATTTGAAATGGAAGAGCCTTACCTTCTACAGGAGCATCTGAGTTATTTATGAAAGGTTCTACAGTAAAGGCAGCCGAATCCATTTACAAATACGACAAGGGGCGTAGTACTTAATGCATATAGCAGGTACCATGTTTCGCATGCATAACTTACAACATTGATTTGCTAAAATGTGTGTGTGTGTGTGTGTGTGTGTGTAAGTGTGTGTGTGTGTGTGTGTGTGTATGTGTGTGTGTGTGTGTTTCTGTGTGTGTGTGTGTGTGTGTGTGTGTGTTCGTGTGTGTGTGTGTGAAAACAAGTATCACGACTGTGGGCCTCTATGGATTATCTTAATGATTACAAAATACAGAGTGAGGGACATAGGGTATGTGTGTACATGATTACAAAAATAGAAAGAACGACGGGCAGACTTACGGGCCACTCGCATTAAATAATCCTTCTGGCTTTTTGGGCGATCTTCCAGGATATTCGTTTCTGCGTATTAAAATCCCATCATTCTCTTCATCGTATGACCTATTATTTTTGTATGACCTAGGTAATGCACTTCGTTCGCCTCATGTTGACCCACAGTTAGTGTTCTACGTAAAAAGATACATCGATTGTTCCCTAGATGTATTAGGTCAGTGAGATGTAGTAGTCTGTTTAAGCCTCCCCCCCCTCCCCCCCCGATTTCGGCTAGACTTGACCCCTAAAACAGACAATCAAATCTCACTGGCCTTATCGCTAATTGATTTTTCTTTATCTCTCGCTCCGATTTTTCGTTTTCCCAGCTAAATCTATGTATCTATCTACCTCGTCTATTGGCTGCATTCTTATGTCTCTCCTTTCCTGCTGCTTTTGATTCAAAGTTTCAGGATATCTGCTCTGATTGATACATGATTACACCCATTTCCGCGGGGGTTTATGTTGCTATGGTCTGCGAATCTCTCTTTCGGGAACAATTTTTTTCACAGCGCATCAATATCGCACGTGCCTACCAGATGGTAAATCATATTGTCTATCTACTCCGTTGCTCACTTACATTAAATATGGTCTTTACTCCTGCCAAATGATAGATTGTTGTCGAAGAGGTCATACCGTATACAAGTACTTTGTCCTCCTCGTAGGAGTGAGCGCATTCCTGTTGCTAGTGTTGTATCACCATATTATGTTTTTCCGTGTTTGCTGATGCAGGCGGATGACGCGGCGCTGCGGACGGTGGTGTCGGAAACTGAGGGCGGGTCGTGGAACTCGCTGACGGTTCGTTTTGTAACCAACTGCGGTGCCAAAGTGCCGGGCATAGCGATTGGATGGCGCTTACGTTGGACGCGATACGTGAACCCGCCTCCTCCGCCGCCCGCCCCGTACACGTACTCCGGCCCCGCCGCGCCGCCGCCGCCGCCGCCACCCCCGCCTCGGCCCCCACCCGTACCGCTGCCTCCCTGGCCGCCCGTCCCCGCTGTGCCGCCGCCGTCCCCACCCCCTCCATCTTCACCGCCTCCCTCGCCCCCAGCACCCTTGGCTCCCCTTCCGACGGACGACGGTCCAGACTCCACGGATACCACAGGTAGTGAGACCTCCGACCGTCCTTCTCTTCCATAGCGGTATTATTCAACACTGGTGCATAAAATACAAGAGAAAAAATTACGGCAAAATGCTATTTATCTAAATTATGCACGCAGGAAATGAAACGAATATTCACCGTAGTTTTGTCAGAATCTTGCGATGCAGGCGTTTAGTCTGACTTCATGTGTGAATGAGACTGAGCGGACGAGACTGATTCGAACATGGCCCACATAGGCAGCCACCCAGTCAGACAAAACGTATTTTCATTGTTGGAAGTTGCTTATTGCAATCCTTAAATAATTTGATTTAACTACTCAATCAAACAAAACGTTGTAGCCCAGAGTAGCGCTTGAGAGGGTGTACAATTACTATCATATTCCGGCGCAGCATGGAGTAAAGTATTATTTATTCTGGCGGTGTACAGCCTATCTCACGTAGCTCGCTGTACTTTAGAATTATATGCCCTCCCGTGATGTCTGAAAGCCGCGTTGCCTCGCTCGACTTTCAGGTGGAGACAGCCCCCCAGCGCCACCACCGATGATCGAGCCATCATCCGACCCGCTCATGAGTTCGACCGCCATCGTCATTGTCGTCACCGTAGTCGCAGTGGTGTCGGCCTGCCTGGGATACGCTGTTTCAGCGTGGTTCTTACTTCGACGTTCCTCGGCTCAACGAAAAGCCAATCTCAAGGTTTGTATGACCTCCCAAGTTTTGTCCACACAATTCACTACTACAGCGTATGTGACGGATTCGCACCGTCGAATACAACTTCTGCTGCTTAATTTCCAAAAAAAAAAACAGTCTCTGGATATGGAATGATGTGTCCAGTGTTTTGCTTGCGTGACAGCTAAATTATGGCTCGATTTGCTACTCACATTATTTTTTTTCGCTATTAATATTGACATTGCTGCGATGTTTTGCTCGATAAGTGTACGCGCTTATGTCTTCCGTGTTTTTTTTACGGCGGATACATTATGTGTTTTATTTTTCTCCAGCAAAAGAGTTTTCTTCCCCGACTGCCAGCCTACACCTGCCTGCTCGTCACAGTTGAAAGTCGTGACGATGCTTTACCGTTCTATTAAGGTCCAGATTGATGAATGCATAATAAAGCGGCAAAATCTTAACGTATCACCGTAGGGTCTCGTCCCGGCGACAGATAACTCGAGTACACTGCATATCGCATGTTATCTGACCAATGCCAAAATATCTCATGACGCATATCATCATGTCAAAATAATCTCGTGCAGCGCATATTGCGTAATTTCCGCATGCGAGGCTGATGAATATTCGAATGCTCTCAGTATGCACACCCACCCATACCGATAGGCACCGCGTCGTCACAGAGAGTGGGTCATCATCGGTGCATCTGTTCACCTTTCCGAGGTGATATGCTTGGTGTTACATCAAAACCTTACTACACTATGCCTGACAGCATTCATGACACCGTAGTGAGTTGCTCATATTTGTCTAGGTCAGAGTGGTCGTAAGCTTTTTAGTCTTATCTGTTACGAGAAGCCCGTAGTTGTGCCTGGGTACTTGCTTTCTGCTGATGTCCCCCCCTCCCCACACACATACACACACACACACACACACACACACACACACACACACACACACACACACACACACACACACACACACACACACACACACACACACACACACACACACACACACACACACACACACACACGCACACACACACACACACACACACACACACACACACACACACACGCACACACACACACGTGTTTGCAAAGTAATGTAATACGATTAGACAATTTCGATTTTTTTTCTTCGAAATCAATTTGAAAATGCATTGGTGAACAACAATTTTGTGCAGGTTTTTTGTAAGTAAGAGATCGTCTTTCAGTGGTCGAGTTTTGCTTCGGACAATCCAAAATAGCCGAATCAGCTTCTCTTTATTCATATTCCACTCGTGCAGAATGTTTTTAATATCATGCATATGTTGCAGCTCAGTAATGGGCAGCATTTCGCCCCTCTCGATTGAATTCATCCCAGTGGAGATAACCGCTGATGGGATGCTACTTTCTGCGAAAAATGTCGCTCTGAAATGGCGGGCGACCGCTACATGTATTTTTTTTCACGTTGGTGTGAAGGATTAGTATGCAAAGCGGCACGGGAGTCTCCCTTGTCTTCCTGCCGAGTAATTGATGATTGACGAGCGAGTAGCTGATAAAAATTGTGAAACTTATCCCGGCGCTATTTTTCCGCAGGTCGTGACAATGAGAAACGGTGTCGAGGTGGAGTCTAAATCGCCGAAGAGCGACTCCGGGATACAGCCGTTACTCGCATCGACGCCGTCTTCCCCCGCGGCAGGCGACTCGGACAGATTCTTCACCCCACAAGGCTCCCCCCGCAGTGGCACCGCCTCGCCGCCCATGTCACCTGATGCGCCATCACTCGGAAGCCCGCTCGGCCCGATGCGCTCCCTCGCCAGCCCCTCCGACGTCCTAGTTCAGAACCAATTTCCGCCGCTCCCGCCCGGTGCGGTCGAGCCGACATGGGCGCCCGGGAACACAGTGCTCCCGGGGGTGTGGGGAGGGGCAACCAGTCCACCTCGCGCGACCTCTCGCGCAGCTTCCCCCTCGACAGGTAAGGACCGTGCGCTGTCGACACGGGGCATTTCGTCATTCATCACCCACTCACCGCCGAGCTCTCTTTACACTATTATTTGGCTTTATCCAAGAATGATACCATCACTGCTTATCAGCTGCATCCCGCCTTTGAATTATATCAATACAAATCACAATTAGCCAATGCCGGCAGCTTTGATTACTTTAAGTTAGGTTGATTTCGTAAGTGTAATGGACCCTCGCCATAACTCGATGCTATGATACGAACTGGTTGAAAAATTACGCCAAGGGAAAGGGTAAGATAGTCTATTTTTATTTGTTTTGGTTAATGTGCATTGTACTCAGAACTGACTAATATCATAAATATTTTTCATACATTCAATCAAGATAAACAAATAGCAATACTTTGTGCACTCGTAAGGACGGTTCGCTGAACATTAGGAAAGTTGTTTATGGTTGGCTTTGCAGTCTGAAAGTATTTCGAAACTTAAGGCCTCCACTGCCGCCCCGTTATTTTGCAGCCCCAAATATCAAAGTCGAAGTTGTCAAGCTGAACCTTCATTGGTACTGCTTAGTATTTACAAGCTGTCCGTTACTTCCCGTGTACAGCTGTTACTAACATGTCAATTACTTACAAAACATTGTTTGTACGCGATGCTGAGGGCCTGATTTGATTTGATTATCGCCGCGAAGTTATGATATCGAATAGTTCAAAAGTAAATAAGCAAACACGATGCATGTTTCCGCGTGCGATGCAGCAGGCAGGCGGCAAGGACGAGGCTCGCCCGCTGCCGCCCGCTCTCCTCCGCTTTGGGTAAAGAAGAGCTTTCTGGACGACGTGGCCATCCGACCTCTGACCCCACCCTCAGGTGAGTAGCCATCAATTGTCGTCGTTCGGAATGGATATCATTAACCAAGTAAACATGTATTCATTCAAATAACACCACCGCTTACTACTCTGACGCCTCTTCATTTCGTTTTTTTCAAACATTTTTCTGCCATTTTGTTTGTACTCGGCGTTCGCCTAAACAGCAGGAGGCGGCTACAGCCGCTACGAAGGGACTCGGCCTGCGAGCGCGCTGGGTTTCGACAGACGTGAAATGTCGCCACCACACTCACGCCGTAATGGTGTGAGACCAGGGACTTCCCCCGTCGCGCTGGTGAGACTGCCTCGCTGCTCATGATGTGTCGTTTCCGCACTCTTATTATATTTTGCTGTGTATTCGTGTCATTCCTCAAAGCGGTACGAATGACATATCGTACTTGTGTCGACTGTTCGTTTCGTCATATTTGTGTCTTCCAATATCAACTGTGCGATTCGTTCATGTAAGAAAGGTCAATGTATTTTCGCATGTGTTCACACTTGCATATTATGCTTGATTTTGCACAATTTATTTCAGAGTCGCGCGAAAGTAATGAAAATGCGCTCCAGGTTTTGCGACTTTATTTTGTCGTAGTATGCCATTTCCATTTTCTTGCTTAAAATACCGAGTGGGCTCATTCCCAGATGCGAAAAGAGATAGAGTTTCAAATTTTTCTAAGCGCCACTATTTGGATTTTGCCGGATCCTACGGATTTCAATATTTCTAGAACTTTGAAAGTGGTCATGTTAACGTGACAATCTTCCCGTGGCATACAATCGCAGGTGGGAGCTCCCCACAGATCGGCGGCAAACAATAACAGTGGTGACTCGCCCACTCGCGTTCGTACCAATAATGTGGATCGTCAAGAAGCCGAGGATGCGGCGCGTGGCGGTGCTGGACTCGCATGGCATTGATAACAATAACAGTCGACGCTCCGGACGACCAATAATAGTGTCACTGCTTTTATCGCACTGAAACAGTGTTTGTCGCAATTGCAAATTACGTAGATAGTACACGTGTCGGAAGAAAACGACCAATTCTGAAATGTGCCCACCTGACCTACGTTGACACATTACCGCAACATTGACAGTCCGTGTGTGTACGTCGCATTGCACAAGACCGTTGGTGACCATTTCTTATGAAGGTCGACATTTCTTATTTCAAATTTTAGTAGGCAATCGAAATCTTTTGAACAGCGCAGACATTTCTCGGGTTGGGTGTATTGGCGTCCTTTCGCAAAAACTTCTACGCCTTGATTTCATGACCCAACCCGCTTCGCATTATTGGCTACCCATCATGCCATTAATGTTAGGGCGGTGTGGGATGATGACCGAAAACCTTATATTAGGATGTGACGGCGAAAAATGCTTTATCAAGGAGCATGGCGCCCGCCGGCGGCGAAACGGCGGTGGCCCCGGAGGGGGATGCGCTCGTAGGCCCGTCGGCATCCCCTCACCTCGCCGCGGTGGGCGCTAGAAACCCTGAAGCCGTGCCCGGCTTGGTACGGTGAGAGGGCCGTGAGTGCGATCCGCGCGATTAGGGGATGTTGGGAAAGCCACGTCCGGAGGGCTTTCTTAACAATATTGTGTACGCTACATGCGCCAACATCCCACGCTCGGCCCGTCCGATATGTCTTTTCAAGACCATACTACTAAGATACCGTCCCATTTGAGGGGATGGGGCCTATGTCTTCATGAGTGTGTGGAGGCGACGAAAGTACGGACGGATAAGCAGTGGGATCCGGCCATTGCAACCATGCACTACTCCACCGCTACCCATAATCGCCAGGCACACCTAATAATATTAGAGAGTGCATGCCCGGGTGAGCGTGGAGGCTCGCCCTCAAAACAAGGGCGCTCGGTGAACGAGTGAACGGTGGGTGGAGGGTACTACGGTCGATGGTTGGCTTCCAAACAAGTACCAGCACAAAAAAAGCCGGGGAAATAGGCGGGAAAATTTCAGCGCGACGGCAGAATCGCTAGCCTTTTCGGTCTCGCTATCTCGCCCCCGCCCTACCCTCGAGGTGACGGGGGACCTCGACTAGGAGGAAAGTCGCGACGGGAGGAGTAGCAACGACCTTGGGGCGGAGCTTACGGGATGCGACGGCGGGGTCGACGAGCGACCGCGTGAGGAGGAGTTGTTTCGCTAGCCCTTCCCCTCCTTTCTCCGGCAAGACCGAAGTAACGCAAGAGTTAGATTGGTGGCGGGCTGGCCCGTCGAACTTCTCGAAAATTGATCGGCCTAGGCCGGTCGGCACCCCGGTTCGGTGGTAGCGGGCCGTGTATCGTTAAGGTCGCGTTGCAACTTTCATTTTGAATTCTTGATGAAAAGTGGGTAAATTTTAAAATCTCTTTTTGATTACAAAAATATTTATGTTGTTACTCAGGCGGGGGTGTTGTGGCGACCACTACGGTTAGTGGCGGTTAGCCTTCGGAAGGCTAGTTGCACACACAAATCTAATATGTTGTGTTCTGTCGGTGCTCAATTGCTAGGTGGAAATGCAAATGGAGTGAGAGTTGGGAAGATGTCTTATAGTTAGTGTTGATTAACAATAGATTATAGCTTAATCAAAAGGGATTGTTAAAAGGTTATGTCCGCTTCCTCTACAATACTAGGCTTAAATAGCTTTCCGCCTAGATGGCTTGCACCTCCTTATGCTCAGTTCTCGTGCTAGGTGCTAGGGCTTTCCAACCGTTGTCAAAAGACTATCGACGCGGCTCGTCCAATTCGGGGAATCACCTTCTGCATTGGAAACCTCGCTTGGCGCGCCATCTTGCTAGTTAGATTTACTGTGCGTACGTGTACGTACCGTAAGGTAGTGGTAGTATAGTACACATCAAAACCCTTGCTAATTTGCACTAGCGACGTACCGATGTTGTACGTCCTTCCGATGGAAAAGCACGAATTGTATTTAGTACCGGATCAACGGTGGGAGGCGGGTGTTGGAGTTGGAAGTGGCCAGCAGGGAAGCAGCGCCAAGAAAGGGCGCTCGCTAGCCGCCGACCAGCCTTGTGCCAGTCGACACCTCCAAGGGGGTGAGGCAAGACATGGCATAGGCCGGTGGCCGGTCGCAGGGGGAGGCGAAGGAGCGGCTATGTGAGGCGGCGGCGATCCTCTGGATCAGCCGCCACCGGAAAGCCATATACGGAGGGCTTTTTGGAAATTAAACTAATGTCCGTACCCGGCGTCGAGCTAGTTGGGGAGCAACACCATGGTAGGGCGCTCACTAGCGAGCCGCCACACCGACAAGTTACATTTCCCGCGGGGAGGAGTAAGCTTGGGCGGCAAGGAGGCTAGTCGCGACGGAAGGAGCGACAAGATCTAGCGACGACGATCCTCCGGGTTGGCGCCGCCGGAAAAACCCGTACGGAGGGTTTTTTACTAATTTCCGTGCACCCGCGGCCCGACGGGTCCGGCTATGGTGACCTGACCCCCCCTTCCCCCCCTCCTCGACACTCACTACCCGGATAGACGAGACCCTTGTGGGGGGGGGGGGGGGGGGGGGGGGGGGTGAGCGCGGAGGCCCCTGTTTCAACAAAATTTGCTAGGTGGACGCGCGATCAGAGGGGGAGGGTACGGACGCAGGACGGACTAACCGACAAGTACCCGGGTACCAAACAAAGAAAAAGCCGGGGAAATGAGCGGGGAAAATTCAGGTGCGAAGGCAGGAGCGCCCATTTCTTATATGTATGTGTGTCTCGGTCCCCCCCACATGCCCTCGAGGTGACGGGGGACCTCGACAAAGAGGACCGTCGCGTCGGCGGATGCGGCGGCGACCTTGGCGGGGCTTACGGGATGGGGCGGCGGGATCGACGAGCGACCACGCGAGGAGGGGTTTCTTGCCAGCCTTTCCCTTACTATCTTCGGCAAGACCGGAGTCACGCGGGAGCTAGATTAGGTTGGCCCGGCGTCCCTCCCGAACGCCGACCGGCCTCGGCCGGTCGGCACCCCGCTTCGGTGGGAGCGGGCCGAGCATCGTGAAGGTCGAGCAGCAGTTTAGTCTTGCATTTCTCGACAAGCGGATTTATTTTTAGATCTGTTTTTCTTGAATACAAAATTATTACGCTGTTACTCCTTAGGCGGGGGGCTGTAGCAATTGCTGCGATTGCTTACAGTTTTTTAACTCCCGAGGAACGTCGACACACCGTGAAGCTAGGTGTGTCGATAGGTGTACCTGGTCGAAGAGACCCGGGCCCAACTTGCTCATAAGTCATGAATGGCAAAGTAGAGTGGCCCAAGAGGCAGCTGTCGGTCTAGTTTGCCGGCACATGTTGTGAACAATTTCAATTTCAATGTCAATTGTATTTAGTAACGAGTATATGAACAATGTTCTGTAATGTTCTGTAATGTACTATTACTGGAATGTACTCGTCACACTCGTACCCTCCCCCTCTTGACAAATCTTTGAGGTTGCCGCGAGGCAGACCTCCGTGGTCGAAGCTCCTTCACATAATAAGTTGGTAATTGGACTCAGGAATGCGCGGTGGGTGAGCGTGCATGAAGTCGATGTACGCCTGAGTCTTGGCAAACTTGTGCCATTGAGGCGTCTCCCAGAAATCTTGTAACGCCGTCGTTCGATGTACCTCGTTCATTTGGTGCCAGACATGTGGAATATCGTCATCATTGAAGTGCGTCATGAAGAGCAAATATTTGCCTCGTTGTCCAGGTAACGACTTGACGCACACGGCACACATGTGAGAGACTTCGAATTCATCGTCATCTTCTTACAAAACACTCACCGGGACAGCTTGTCGTAGTGGAACGGTAGAGCACGGTCGTAGGTTGTTCACATGAAACACGTGATGTAAGCGTACTGTCGCTGGCAGTTTTAATTTGTATATATCCTAATATGGTCCTCCACTGTAAAAGGTCCAAGTTGTCTCTCCTTTAGCTTTATGTTTGTTTGTCCACGTAAGAAGATATTCCAAACTATCGTCACCTTGTCTCGTTTGACTAAGTGTGGGGCTGTCGACGGTTCCGTGCGCGCTTGCATCTCGTCTTTGTGTAACTTTAACACCGAACGTACAAGAGTATGTATCTATTGTAACACTCTTAACCGTTTTGACGCGTCTTGTGAAACCGGAATAGAAGGTCGCATGCTGAATAGCAAGTCAGGGAGCTCCTCAAGAGAGAACCCAAATTGAAATATTGAAATTGAAATTGTTTACAACATGTGCCGGCAAACTAGACCGGCTGGTGTCTCTTGGGCCATTCTACTTTACCATTCAGGACTTATTAGCAAGTTGGGCCCGGGTCTCTTCGACCAGGTACACCTATCGACACACCTAGCTTCACTGTGTGTCGACGTTCCTCGGGAGTTAAAAAAACTGTAAGCAACCGCAGCAATTGCTACATACCCCCCGCCTAAGCAGTAACAGCGTAATAATTGTGTAATCAAGAAAAACAGATCGTGACCTGGAAGACTGGCTCGAGGCGCAACCTCGGCGCTTTCTTTTGCTCGGAATTACGACTCAGTTACTTGGGTTACTTCACAGTTTTATCATGGACACCTGAATGGCTGGTGGTTGAACCGGAAAGTACACGCCTCCATCCCTTCTACGTTTGACTTGCTTGTCGCGGAGCTGCGGAAGACAAAGTTTCTCCCCAACATACAAGATGACGCGATTAACGCCTAGCTTAACCTTACGCAAGGAAGCATGAGTTACGCTCTCTACACCCAGCAGTTCAACGACTTCTTACGTCGGTCTCGTCAAAAGCTTACGGCAGATGTTCACTGCGTTCGGTTCATCAATGGTCTGCCTAACTTTGAGTTTCAGAGTCATGCTAAGTCATATCGCTATTAGAGAGGTTACAATGTTCAACTTGTGGAGCTACAAAACTTCATGAATGACGTCGTAACGGATTCACCACAACTCGGCGGAATACGGTCTACAGTAAGGCTAGGGATCAAGTGAATTTTGTCGATGTTGATGGTAATGATATTTTGCAACGTCGATGTTGATGGTATTGATATCTTGGATTGTTGATGTTGATGGTGTTGATAGTTTGGGATGCTGACATCGATGGCAATTTAAGCCGATATTATTGCCGATGTATCGATATTTGGGACGATATATCGATACATCGGGCTTAAATAATCAATATTTTACAATTGTTCTGATAATTGATGGCATTGATGCTAGCACTACTGCCATCGTGTCGATGTCGATATCGCAACCTATCACATCGATGGCACTATCACCAGGTGATGATGATACTATCGACGATGCATCGATGGCTGATCCCTAGCCTTAGTCTACAGCTGGTCCATCTACATCGTATGGAGGAGGACAACCAACAAGGAAGCGCAACCTTGATGGCCGTTGGTAGGAGCCTCTAAGATGTGGAAGCGCAACGGTGGTGGCCGTGGTCGCGGCCGTGGACGAGGAGACAATCAAGGTAGTGGTCGTGGCCGACCTTATGCAAACTACTCTGGTCGAATTGATTTCAGCGCTATCGCTAATGCATTGACTCTTGAGGAGCACAAGAAGCACATTGAGGAGGGACTTTGTTTCAAGTGCCACAAGAAGGACACCGACTGTTTCAGTGCTCCGAACTGAAGGGCATAGCAGCAGTTGGAGTACCGCCGTCTAAGAAGCAACGATGGTGGCAAGGTGGTTCTACTAACGAACCGGAGCAGCCGGCTACATATACCGTTCGTCCTGAGACACTGTTAGCGCGAGAGGTCGTCGACACACGCTCGACATTTCCATCGAATACAGTCGCGACACCTGCAACTCTAGTAGCATGTCGTCGTCGTCAGACAAAGCAGAGACATAGTCGTAAACTTGTAACCAAACGTTCCATTGATTGGAAGCTGGTTGACTATGTTTTCGAACCTCTGCACGCACGATTCGATTTTACTCTTGAGGGTTGTGCTGATGATGAGGGTTTAAACTCGCACGGTGACTTACCTCACTGTTCTTTGAGTGACTCCATTCTTGAGAGGGATTTGTCAGGAGAACGGGTGTCCATCAATCCACCATGGGAGTTGGCTGAACAGACATGACAGCATTTTGAGAGCTGTCGTCGAACATCTCCAACATCTACGATGGCTGTTTTTGTGCTACCGAAATGCGCAAAGTTCAACCAGGTCACAAAACAGCTGGAAACTCTACCAGGAATTCCCAGCTCGAACACAGCTTTTTCTCGTCAGTCAATGGAAAACCCTGCTCAACAGGAGGTGGTTGCTACAACTCCTTGGCATGTACAGCTGTGGTTAGTCGACGCCGATTGTGCTTTTTACGATCCGACTTCGCCTACAAAACACGACCAACCCATCTCGGTATATGTATCTCATGTCGACACGGAAGAGTCCATCGCTACGCTACAACAATGTTCTTCGCCAGCTACAACTCTACTGACTGACCTCACGGAAGCTCGACCGTTGATTCGAACCGAGGTGACTGTGAAAATTCATGATGGTGAACACCAGATTACTGGCTTGGTGGATTGCGCTGCGACTCTTGACTTCGTTTCTGAGGACTTCGTACGACGCTTTGCTTTACACACTCGGAAGTCTTTAACCAAGACCCATGTTCGACTTGCCAACGGACATCGTGTGACTTCTTCGACAGTCTGTAATGTTACGTTTGAGCTGACTCGCCACGAATTTCACCGGACTTTTTACGTATTACGTGATTTACGTGCTGCTGATTTAATCTTGGGTTTAGCATGGCTTGACGACGAACATGCCTCTTTATATTTTGGTTCGACCAAGGTTTTTACTCTTATGGACGGCACATCAGTGGAGACTCGGCTCGAGGAACGACGTCCAAAGTGTCTCCTAATGTCCTCTACCAAAGGTCAGAAACTCATGCGCAAGACGCGCCGCAACAAGGGACGTCATGCTGAATTTTAACTTACGCCATCCGTTGAACAACCAAGTGAATTTCACACTTGAGAGCAGCTAGCAGCAGACCAACGTGAAAACTTCCGGTCGTTACTCTACGATAATTTCCCGGAGTTATTGCAACCTGTCGACTCTCCACTTGTAAGCCGATAGTGGGATCATCATATTGAAACAACTGGACCAATGAAACGTCAGCGGTTGAACAGATTATCATATGCAGAGCGCGCTGAACTGAATCGACAGCTCAAAGACGCAGTGGACGCTGGTTTAATCCGTCCCAGCTATAGTGAGTTCGGCTCGCCAATTCTTTTGTGCGCAAGGCTGATGGCTCGCTTCGTCTGTGCATTATGACTACCGTGGCCTTTACGAAGTTACGCGTAAAGATGCTTACCCACTTCCACGTGTGGACGACACCCTTGATGAGCTTAAAGACGCGAACTTCTACACTCATCTCGACCTCGCCTCAGGCTTCTGGCAAGTTCGAGTGCGTGACCACGACATCCATAAGACGGCGTTTCAAACCCCTGATGGCTTAATGGAATGGGTCGCTATGCCGTTTGGAGTGTGCAATGCACCTGCTACGTTCCAGAGCATGATGAATGACATACTTCGCGACTTTTTACATAAGTTCGTTATTGTCTACCTCGACGACGTCTGTATATACGGTCGCACGCTGGAGAAACACCTTGAGCACATGCGTCTTATGCTACAACGATTTAAGGAGGAGGGCTTGAAGTTACACCTTAAGAAATGCTTCTTCGGCCTTCAAGAGATGGAATATCTTGGCTATACTGTGTCATTTGGTAGAATTTTGGTTTCCACAACGAAAGTCGAGGCCGTTGCAAACGGGCATGTGCCTACGACGCAGAAGGAGGTTCGCAGTTTCGTACAGTCATGTAACTTCTATGCCAGATTTATTCATCATTTCATCATTTTTGCGGCTCCATTAACGGACTTACTGCGGAAGTCCTAGCCACAAAAGGTTACGCTGACGCCTGCCTGTTTGGAAGCCTTTGAGACTCTCAAGTTACGGCTTATTTCCGCGCCATGCATTATCCTTCCGGAGGTCAGCTCGGACGCGACATTCACCGTAGCTACAGATGCTTCAACAGTGGGGATTGCAGCATTCCGGTTGCAAGACCAAGGAGTAGGCCTTCAACCAGTCTCCTAATGGGCGCGTAAGCTGAATCCAGCTGAGCTTGGTAACACTTACTATGCGTACGACTTAGAAGCTTTGGCCGTATGCGAAGCTCTCAAGCATTGGAGGTACTATCTTGAAGGATGCTCTAAGTTCCTTGTCATAGCAGACCACGACACACTGCGACATCTGCTCATGCAACGGAACAATAGGTTGAACAAGCGGCAAGCAAGATACCTGCGGGATTTGCAACCGTTTGTGGGCTCGATGACACTTGCATATCGCAAGGGAGCTCTGAACGAAGATGACCCGTTAAGTCGGCGTCCATACTTCGTACCTCATGCCACAGTTCCATTATTTTAGGATGGCGAGGTTCCGTCATATCGAGAATTACAACGGAAGTCCCATCTGCTGTTTGAAGACGCACATTTAAACATACTGACAGTTAACGCGTTGCAGCTGAGCCATGAGTTCGCTTATCTCATTCGCGAGGGGTACTCCCAAGACTCGTTTTATGGGGACGAGGGTGAGTGGACGAAGGACAGCCGGTTAGAAGCGATAGCTGGATATTTTTGGCGTCTCGATCGCCTCTGTATTCCGCGGAACTCTGAGCTCCGACTGAGATTGATCACATAGTTGCACGAAAGTTCGTCAGCTGGTCACAAAGGAGTCGCTAGCACTCTTGCTAAAGCACTCGACAGATTCTGGTGGAAACGACTTCGCCAAGATGTGAAAGATTTTTGTGAGCGCTGCGTCGTATGTCGACGAGCAAAGATTCGACTGCAGATGGCTGCGAGTCTTTACCCACTGCATTTTCCACCTAGACCGTGGCACACATTTGGTCTTGATTACATGACACACTTGCATGAGAGCATTGGCTTTAACAGTGTGCTGATTGTAATAGACCATCTAACTCGAATGGCCCATTTCTGCCGTGTACATAGACTGTTATTGCCGAAGAAACCGCAACTTTGTTTCTACATGGAGTCTACCGGTTACATGGACTATCCCGTGTGCTGATTAGTGACCGTGACCTGAAATTCGTCAGTGGCTTCTGGCAGACACTTTGGCGACGCTTCGGAACGCGTTTGAACATGTCTTCTAGTCGACACCCTGAGACAGACGGACTGACTGAGCGAGTGAACAATGCATTTCAGCAGCTTCGTCGTTGCTTCTGTTGCTATGACGGCTCCGATTGGACGACACTGCTACCACAAGTGGAATTTGCGTACAACGCCTCTCGTGCACTCGAAATTGAACACACCCCGTTCGAAGCTAACATTGGATTCTTTCCTGAGGAGCCTCCAGACTTGATGTTTAGCATGCGACCATCAATTCCAGTTTCGCAAGACGCAACATAGCGGTTACGATTGTTACATACCATGGTACGCTCTATGTTACAGCTACACAAAGACGAGATGCATGCACGCACATAACCGTCTACAACGCCACACTTCGCCAAAGGAGACAAGGTGTCAGTCGTTACATCAAACCTTTTTCTGCTCGGACAGCCTAACCGGAAACTCAGAGACAGACTGCTTACATATCTTGGCCCTCCACCTATAGGTGTTCGCTATAGGTGTTCGCAAGTCATTCGCGATGCGATGCGATGGGTTCGTATGCACAATATGTTCCTATCGGGTACCGACTTCTGGCGGTACTTGAATAAGGCGTACACCTCCGTTCCGGGAAGCGGCGGTTCTAACCCCCTTCATGCCATACCGTGTGTACATGGATTAACACAGACAGCTTGGACCTTTTACAGTGAAGGAGCGAATTGGAAAACACAGTTACATATAGAAGCTACCAACGACAGTACGCGTACATCTTGTGTTCCATCTCAGCAGCTTACGACCATGCTCTACCGCTCCACTACGACCAGCTGTCCCAGTGACTGATCCTAAAGGAGACGACGAGGAGTTTGACGTCTCGCACATTTATGTTGTGTGCAACTGTGCATCAAGAGGGGGAGGGTACGAGTGTGATGAGTACAGTCCTACAATTATTATACATTGCAGGACATTGTACATGTACTCGTTACTAATTCCAATTCGTGTTTTTCCATCGGACGGACGTACAACGTGGATACGTCGCTACTGCAATATTCACAAGGGTTCTGATGCGTACCGTACAACCAGTACCTCCCGGTACGTACATGTACTCAGAGCTAATCTAACTAGCTAGACGACGCGCCTAAGCGAGGTTTCCGATGCAAAATGAGCCGCGTCGTGATTCTCCATGCTAGACGAGCCGCGTCACTAGGCTGTTGACGACGGTTGGAAAGCCCTAGCGCGTGACACGTAAGCGAGACAAGCATGCGTAGGCTATTTGGGCATAAGCCTATTTAAGCCCAGTGCAATAGAGGGAGGTGACATAATAACCATTTAACAATTCCTTTGTTCGCTTACAACATATACTGCTAAAGTACAAGCAGTGGGACATCTTCTCATCTTCTCCCATCTACACCATCACTCCGACATCAAGCAACGACTGAACAGAAAAGAATAAAACATATTATTTGTGCTAGCAGTTAGTTGTAGAAGGCTAATCGCCACACATATTTGTCTATCTACAACGTCGAGTTGAGATACCATGAAGAGTCTAAGCTGGAGGGTGAAGTGTTTGCATGTAAAGAGTCCTCGAATGACGCATATTTTGAGAGACTCGGTCAAGAGGGATGTTGAGAGGGCGTTAATGAGGGGTGTGGTTGTGCGTTTGAGTTCTTGCCATTGTTTTGTGAAGGAAAGGACAATGTTAAGTTCGATCCCAAAAACCCGGCAAGATTCCGAGGGGTCGATAGTTGGTATAGGGAAGTGCGTCCCGTGGATCGAGACGTGTTTGGAGACATGCGTGCGGCAAGGAGAGAGTGGTTGGTGCGGAAAAGGGACTGACATAGATGTCCTTGCTTTATAGGGCACCCACTGGTGCATCACTTTTTGATTGACGGTCATATCGGTGTATTCGCTGATGAGGGACAGTTTCCGTTGGATTGACATATTGGCAAGGGAGCTTGTGGTAATGCCGAAGTCGTCAGCAAATCCATGGACGGGGTAGGTTGCCGCCGGTTCATTGGGATCAGCGTTCGTCGTCGGGGCGCCGGGGCAGGATCCGCGGCTACCTACCGCGAGCTAACGGAGGAGGGGTTCGGGGAACGGAGTAAAAAAGAAGGGAGCGAGTATGTCTTCATGTAGGGTGCCTCGGTAAATGTCAATAGATTGAGTGGGGCCTTAGGCATCGATGCAATCGGTGATGGAGACGCCGTGAAGTTGCTCTTAGGTGTCAAGAAAGATGAGGGGCATAACAAATTGTCGCATGTGTTAAACATGACGCGGTGATCGGTGGCGTTGAAGGATCCCTTGAAGTCCGCGTGCATTATGTAGATGCCTTGTGTTACATTTTTGGCGTCCTCCGACATCATGATTAACGCGAGAGCGTCGTGAATGCTGCAAAGGAGTCGGAAGCAATTTGGTTGTTCGCTATGGATGCCGTGCGTTTCCGCGCATTTGGAGCCGGCGTCCTTGATGAGGGCTGTCTAAAGTTTGAAAAGATTGTTTATGAGGGCACTCGGGCGAGAAGCAACCGCCGGCACCGCAGCGGCGGTGGTCCCGGAGGGGGGTGCGCTCACTGGCCCGTCGGCACCTACCTCTACCTCCACGCGGTGGGCGCTGGTAACCATGTAACCGCGCTTTTTTATCGGGCAAAACAATACGCGAGATTAAAAGTTGTTGGGAAGGGTGCCCGCCGGCGGCGCAGCGGCGGCGGCCCCGGAAGGGGGTGCGCTCGCATGCCCGTCGGCATCCCCTCACCTCCCCGTGGTGGGCGTTGGAAACCCCGTAGCCGTGCCAAACTCGGCACGGCACGGGGCTAAGAGGGCCGACAATGCTATCCGCGCGGCTCGCAGCTGTCGGGAAAGGCAATGTACAAAGGGCTTTTTGAATAATTCTTTTTTTGTGCGCTATCGGCGCCAAGACCTTCCGCTCGAGCCGTCTCATATATGTTTTTTCAATACCAAATACTACTAAGATACCGTCCCATTAGTGGCGGTGGGGGGGGGGGGGGGGGGGGGGGCTGTATCTTTAGGATTGTGTGGTGGTGAGAAGGTATGGACGGATCAGCGGTTGGACGCGAGTGTTGAAGCTCGCAGCGAAAGGCCGGGAAGCGGCGTTAAGGTATGGCGCTCGCTCAACGTCGACCATCATGCTGACGTTGAGCCGGTCGAAAGGGGGCAGCACGACACCTACAACGAGGACGATTGTCGCGACGGGAGGCGGAGCGGCGAGGTCTGGCGGCGGGGTGATCCGCACGATAAGCCGCCACCGGTAAACCCGGTACGCAGGGTTTGAATAATTTCCGCACCCCCGCGACCTTTTTTGATCCGGCCATTGCGACCGCGCACTAGCTAGTGCTCCCCCAATACCTACTATCGCTAGGCACACCTAACTTTAGAGAGAGCGAGCCGGGGTAAGCGCGGAGGCTCGCACTCGAAACAAGGGTGCTCGATGGACGCGCAAACGGTCGTTGGAGGGTTCGATCGCTGGCTGATCTTTTAGACAAATGTCCGGGTACCATCACAGAAAAAGCCGGGGATATGACCGGGCCAAAACTTTTGAGCGCGGCGGCAAGAGCGCTAGCTTTTTCTGTTCGGCTGTCTCGGTCCCCCCCACCTGCCCTCGAGGTGACGGGGGGCCTCGACTAGGAGGAAATTCGCAGCGTAATCAAACCCCCGAAAAGCGTACGCGCTAAAAACATACGTTTTTATCGATTTCGGCGCTCCCGACGAGCGCTTCTGTCTACCCCCAACTACCATCCTACTGTACATGACTGAAGCCCCAAGAGGGGCGAGCACAAGTAGCTATCACTTTTCAAATCTCGGTTGTGATGAGAATATGTCCTAAGGCGTGCATATGGGGAAAGTGGTTGACGATTATGGTCCAAGGTTGTCGTCGAGAGGGTAGCGTCGATGGGTCGATTAGTGTGCGGAGATTGTTTTCCGGCGCTTGACTCACCAACTGACATCCCGTAAGAGCTTAAGTGCAGCACCGAAAGGCACGTTTACGGTTGCGCCGTGGCCATTCTACATGCATGAAGGGTATATTTAAGGGACTCCCTGGCTGTTTTTTCGTTTCTCGCGGTTAAGCGTTCGATATTTGTCGTTATTGGAGTACAGGTCATCGCAGCATCGGGTGAAAACACACACACAGCCCCGCAGCCACCGCACAACTGCAACAATGGCGTACCGTGCACCGTGGCGCCCACGGCTGTGCTCAAGCCCAAGCACTGTGACGCTGTCCACCACATCGAAATATTTCGTTTCACGAGGGTATGTCCACCCCTCGACGTTGCGGAGGTAGTGACGGGTGGCAAGTGTTGGCGACATGGGGCGGCAAGTCGCGATGGGCCAGCAAGTTGCGTCTAAGTCTATCTCACAACACCTTGTCGAGAGCTACGGTAGAGCGGATAACCCCGAGCCATATGAACTCTTACACTCAGCTTGCTTTACACGGTACATGTGATGTGGAGTGCTATAGGCATACCGGAATTCACAACGTTGACTTTTGTCGTCGACTTTTTCAGCAGGACTGGGTATCGGTGGCTCGTTCGAGGAGGCCTCCGGTAAGTGCCGCACAGAAGTGTGCACTCATAATGGTTCACGCTGTGAGGCTTTCACTTTATTTTTTCACGACATGCGAAGGATTACTACCGCAAAGGAGTCAAAAGCACCTACAGGTGGGAGAGAGTGAGGGCTTTACGGGGTCGAGGGGAAAGGCGGTTTGGAGCGACGGCATGGAGTGGTGGCTAGCTCTAGCATTGGATATAGGCCGAACCACATAGAGTCTTTTTTTATGGGGCGAGGCAGCATCATCCATGTAAACGATTTACTCTCAAGCGTTTTATCATACCCACAACTGTTTTTGCCATGCATTGCTGTGTATGGAGTTACGCCTTGCTGGAGCGCAATGTTACTTTGCAACATGTTTTGCACGCACATCATCGTTGCACAGTCGAGAGGGGGAAAGCTGTTTGTATCAGTATTGCAACGCAACACCATTTGACTGAACTGCAATCACTCTAATGCAAGTCACAACAAAGAAGCATTACATCACATCACCCAGCAAAGGAAATGAATAGCATCAATAAGAGCGGCAGCGGGATTGCACAGCAGCGCCATCACAAGCCGCAACAGCACAAACTATATCCACATTGGCGGGCAGGAGTAACACAGCAGTATCACGAACATCAACAGACATAGTAACAGCAAAACACAGTAGCTTGAGCACAGTCTGAAGTGGCAACAACGCAGCAGTGATAGCAAGAACAAGAGCATTAGATCGGGCACATGCAACAGATGAAATAGGAGCAACAACATAAGCACTAGCAACAATAGCAACAGTAATGAAACTGGCAATGAATGCTACAGCAACAAAAGCAACAGCATCAATGGCAGCATTTAAAGCACCATCGCAAAGTCATTGCCAATGATACCCACAGCAGCAGCAGGCAACAATAGCATGACGAACGGCAGCATAAAAAACAAAACATGGACAACAACAAAAACATGTGGAGCAGCAAGGGTTGCGCCGTCACAGACACAAGCAACATGAAAAAGAATAAGCGACAGCAACATCACCACCATCACCAAGTAAAACAGCATCAACACTAACAGTAGCAACCAAAATAACAATGGCATTAACATCGGCATGCAACTTCAGTTGCAACTATGTAATGCGACCAAATAAAAGGAGGTTCCTGTGGATGCGTGAACACATATGACAGGCAAGAAGAGAAAACCAGAAAACACAATTGTTAAAAGTCTATGAACTGGTGTCTCTAGGCACCATATGGGAGGCGTATGCCTATCCACTCCTCCACAGTGCTCTCTCTTCTATAATGTTGTGAGCTCGTCGCGCTGCTCGCTTGTCCCTTCAGCTTCGCGCCGGCTCACTCGGCGATTGAGAATCGGCTTGTGCAGCACACCCACGGAATGGGCCCGTCGACGCATAAACAGCTACGCTCTAGGACCCTAGCAGCCCCACACAGCCCAGTAACAACGCCTCTTCTGATTTTTCCCCCACGTCCTGGCGCGATTCGTATTAATGCAGCCACGCGTTGTTTGACTTCAGCCGTAAAATCAGCAGTAAGCGGGAGGGCGACAATACCTGTCGTAGCACGTGGAGAGGCCCGTTGCCGTGCGACTCGACCTATCAAAACTTCAATTCGTCTCGTCGAAACGACTACCATACCGTGCCTTAAAGCAGCTCTCACGCGCCCTCAAGCGTCCCCGAGCTTGCTGTGCACCCTCTCGCCTTGGCATTAGCTGTTGCTGTCGGCCTGTTCGCTCCGCCGCGAATATACCGCACAATCGCGGCCCACAGCGGCAACAGCGCAGCCCTAGCGGGCATAGACTTGACCGCGCGGCGAAAAATGAAATGTCACCCTCGACCGTGCACATACGGTACTCTGCTACCAATTCCTCCTCATATGGCGGTTAATGCTTAGCCAGCGCCGCGCCTGAGAGTGAAAGTGGTTTCAGCGGAAAGCAAATAGAAGCCCGCATGGTATATATCACCGACCTGCGCGAAAACACATAATGTTACACTGTCCGACGCACACTTCACTCCGTTGGAAGCCGCACCCGACACGTGCCTCTCCCTTAATATGACTCTAGGGCGATGGGTGTAGGTTTGGACCAAGAAAATTGATATGAAGTGGGTATGTGAGGTCATGTGTCGACGGGGGTGAAATGCGCATCGGCGCGTACAAAAAACGCGCGCTTTTAGGGGGTTTGACGACGCTGTGGATGCGAGGAGCTGCTACGACCTTGGGGCGGGGCTTACGGAATACAACGGCGGGATCGACGAGCGACCGCGTGAGGAGGGTTTTTTTGCTACGACGAGCTGAGTGAGGGTTTTTTTCGCTTGCTTTCCCCCCCAAGCTCCGGTACGACCGGAGTTGCACATGAGCCTAGGTCAGGCACGCCTGACTCGACCCAAACGCGCTGAACAACTAGGATGACTAGCACCCTGGACCTGCGGGAGCGGGCCGCACATCGTAGAGATAGTGACATAGTATTTTTCATATTTTATGGTTGCGATAGACTATGTCTGCCCTTGTATGATTTCCATTATGTTGCTAATGCCGGCGGAGAGGGATGGATTCGGAGACCCCCGGCGTAAAACCCAATCCTTAAGACCTAGATGGCAGCATTGGGAACGCCATGAGACAGTAGCCGAGTTGACGGTAGTTGTTGTAAAAAATATTATTTCAATTATGTCACGGAGTGAAATGAGCACAAGAGGATAATTACAAGCCACTGTTGCTTTCATCTTCCTCTCCTTCGCCGCTTACTCTCCTTCTTCCTCTTCCTCTTCCTTTTGTTTTCATCTCTTTTCAGAGCCTCTTGCCCAGCAATATATATATATATATATATATATATATATATATATATATATATATATATATATATATATATATATATATATATATATATATTATAGAGAGAGCTTTATGCGTCTCTTTAAATGCGCCCTCTCGCTCTTGCATCGTCCATACCGTCTGTCGTTCCATCATGCTTGAAGACTCCCAAACTGATATGCGGGCCAAGGCTCCATGATATTGGCGAGCGTTCTTCTACACCATAATCATATGCGTATTTCCACGCTCAGTTGCGCCTTTGGATGCCGCGGCGATCTATTTAGAGGTGCGGAAGCACATTTGAGAAATCATCGATCCTCTTAAAAGTGCGCCAAAAAATGAATATTGGGCGCTTACAACGGTCTGTGGTGCCACTCCCGCAAGTCAAGTCGATCACAACCCTCTCATCGGGGGGCGCACAGATCAAAATGCGGCGCATGATACTGCTCGGCTTTTGGTAAGCATTCAAGATGTCTCCCTCGAACATGAAGGGCCTCGCCGGCGGTGGGGAGAGAAAGGTTGTAACAGTCGGGATCACCGGGACATAGCTCAACGAACCATTTCCGCCTCCCTTTCCCCGAGTTTCGCCCGGCAATACACAATATGCTCAGAACTATGGCGCCATGACTGCCCAAGGGCACCTTGTTGATTTCCTTAATTTGATTCAGGAGATTATACCTCATGTCGTTTGCAGAAAGCGCTGTCCAAACATCCTCTAATTACTGACACGAGGCAGAAACCTCCACTAGGTGTTTTCCAATGTGCGAGTTGCGTCCTCCAGCCTTCGGATCGCCTCCTCAAACTCGTCGACACCTCACATGTCCTCATGTAGGTCGAATTCTGACGAAATACGGTCCCCATTTTGACACTTTGTAGTTGGTGTCAGCGATGACGAGGAAGATCGACTAAGAGGTGCTCTTGGCAAAATTAGCAACGTCGTCTTTTGTATCTTTAAAATCGCCTATGAAAAAACAAGGATGATATTCGCGAAAATTCTCTTAGTATTTTTACTTGAGCATAATTTCTGTATCACATGCGGATTCTAGGAAACCGACGAAATGAATGGAAGCGATTATCAACGCGAATGACCAAAAACCATTTACCACCTTTGAGCACATCAAAGGGATTATCAACGCGAATGACCAAAAACCAGTTGCCACCTTTGAACACATCCATGCGTGCAGGATTCACACAATTTGAATATTTTCATTATATATTACTTGTTTGTAAAAAGGATACACAACGGTATGATACATAATACAGCTTTTCGAACGCATTTACGATAAATTACTTTATTTAAATTTTACAATTATTCACTATTGGGCCTCACACCTTTCAACAGATTTAGTTCACAAAGATTTTTACTTTGTAGAGTGCGAGTGCTCGACAATGGCCAGACAGACGTACGTCGGGGTAACCTCGTTATCATGGACTTGAGAACTATTTTGCACTCAAATGATGAAGCTGGGGACTTGATGGGAGACTGGGAACAAAGCTATATGGTTAAATACGTTCGCAATAGTATGGACTACACGCCCGCACACCCCCAAAGAGGTAGGTGCCAACTGTTTCTGTCGGTATGCGAACCTTGGACATTGGGCGCCCGGAGCTCCCCCTGTGGGCACCTGTGGAAGTGGCATAGAGGGAGAGGGATAAACCTCCTATAAAGAAATGGGATGACATCAAGAAGCTGCCATGGTCGGAGTTCAAGGCACTACCCTTGAGCACATACAGCCGCTTTTGCCGCTCGGGGATGATTGGGCCGACGGACATCATTGGGATTTGAGTGCCGGAAGTGGAATTCCCCTACAACGCTAGTCGAGCGTTGGGAAGTGACCATGCTCCGTTTGAGGCAAACCACGGCTTCTCTCCTGACGAGCCACCGGACTAAATGTTGTCAAGGCGACCGTCGATTCTAGTTTCAGTTGCTCCTCAAGAACGATTATATTAGTTATGTGAGGTGCACGACTTGGTTACGTATGTGTTACGAGGTCACAAAAATCACGTGCAAGCTCGTTCTCAGTTGTTGACTACACCCCAGTTTGAACAAGGTGACGGTGTTTCGATAATTGCAAAGGGTCTCTTTCTACGTGGACAACTTAAACGGAAGCTTAAAAGTCGAAAGTTGGGACCGTTTACAATGGTAGAGAAGATTGGTGCAAAATTGCATATTGGAGTTATCATTATATGATTGTACCGTGTGTTTCACGTCAACAATCTTCGTCTCTATCAATTCTACTACTACGCTTCGTCCATTTGTCCCAATCACTAGTCTTGAAAACGATTATCAGTATGACGTTGCCCACATCTCTGGTATCAAAGTCGGCACTCGTCCAAGACTCCGTGGGAAATGCATGATGTTCGACACCCATTTCAAGGGTGACAAGATTTTACCTATTTTGCATGGATAAAATGAAGTTCAACACACAATTGCGATGCAACAATTCTTTGGCCTCCCATGAAAGGCTTCAATTTGATAGTCGACAAGAGTACTTGAACTTATGCGAACAACGCCCCCAACGCGAATTCACCACTCTCAATGATAACGTCAATGGAGCCAAAGACAAACTGCAATTGGCGTGAGGCTGATTAGAGTGTTAGATTGAGGCTGTTTCTCGACTTTGCGTAGAGGGGGAGGGTACGAGTGTGGCGAGTAGTGCCCTAAGCAATGAAAATGACAATGATTTTTAACAATACTAGCAAACATGACCGGCTGTTGTCTGACGGCCATCACTTGCTCTGCCATTTAGGACACTTAAGACCAAAGATTTGAGCGGGTTTTCTTTGACCATGTACACCTATCGACACACACATCTGCAATGTGCGCCGACGTTCCTCGGAGTTTGAAAACTATCAGCAACCGCAGTAATTGCCACTGTCCCACCGCCTAAGCAATAACAACAGAAATAAGTTTGTAATGAAGAAAAGTATATCGTCCAGGAATTAAGCAACTTGTCAAAAGATGTAAAATTGAATTGCTGCTCGACGTTACGATGCACGGCCCGCCCCCACCGAACCAGGTTGCCGACCGGCCTAGGCCGATCGGCGTTCGAAAGGGGCGACGGGCATGCGACGGGCATGCGAGCGTACACCCCTCGGGGCCGTCGCCGCTGCGCCGCCGGCGGGCGTCATTACGTAAGCAATAAAATTGATTGTTGGACTCGTACGTATCGCTACTGGTTGCATTCCGTACTCTCCGAGGAAGTGTACACCCGCAGTTGAACAACCACGGTAATAAGTAGCTCTTGTCCCAATAAAATACTAACATGTTTATTGGTGAGATTAACTATTATTGGTCAAGACGCGCATGATCATGTATGTCCGAGGGAAGCATCAATACGTCATGCGACAAGCTTCCGAGGACCACGTGACGCTTTGAGACTGAAGGCAAACTAGGCTTAGCTACATAATCAATTGCAGTAGAGGGAGGAGACAAGACACCTTTTTCTCTTTTTAAATTATATTAAGCTCTATTACAAAAAGTTACGCTCTCGCGCAATCTTTCAACGTTACCCGTAATTCATTGTTACGCAGCTTGTTCTCTAGCCAAGCTGCCACAAGTAACCGAGTAAACTCCAATATTCTGGACTTGTTGGAGGGGGTTTGGTGGCGTGGATGCGGTGTTCAATGTGCGAGGTGTGGTTTGCGGGTGTATGAATGGAGCATGGAAGTTTTCGCCGCATGCACGGGTGATGCATTTGGAAAACAAGCGTATAAAAACCCGCATGATACCATGTCGAATAAACAACGCCCGCTATAAATGCGTGAGGGCGATTGGCTTTGGCGAGGGACGAGGTCCGACTTGGCCGTTTGGGACGCATCACGTTGACGGTGGTGTTTGGAATGCTTAGATATGAGCTTGTTTCAACCACACCCGTTGCACGCGCGGCACACGTCGGGAGTTGGGCTTGTAAATCAGTAGAGATAAAAGAATGGTAAGCGCATATCGAAAAACCCCGCACAAATCGCCTCATGAGGTGAGCCGAGCTCGACGGGTGTTGCTTGGCACAACGACTAAGCTTTGCATGAATATCTCGGAAAATAGAACAATTCACGGGAAATCGATTTGTGGGTCTTTGAACCCGGGAGTATATGCGATGGGCGCGCATTAACAAGGCGCATTCAGCGATACATGTTGAAAAAATGAGCTAATTTGATTAAGATGTGACTATTTGAACATTGTGGCCAAACTCCGCTTGCCCGTGAACCGGATGTGCGGATCACGGTGGTAATACATACGCGATTTCGTGCCCTTTCCCCACAACGGCCTGCCCAAAACCTCCCCCCTCTTTTGCATGTGCATCACATTTGGCCAACCGTTGCACAATCCTTAATGTCGCGGCTCGTTGAGCCCGTTACTCCTTTCGTCTAACCGCCACGGCGCCGGTTTGGAAGAGTGTGTCGTCGCACGGGTGCGGGCGCAATAACTCCAAGTACGCAAGCACAATAGCTAGTGCCCGAATTCGTCCCCCGTATTTGTCGGTGCACTCCATTTTGGGGCGTCATAGCAGTGCCTAGGAGTTCATAAAATTTATCAACAAATCTACGCGTGATTACACAATAATCCAATGTGCGAAGTACTGTATTGAATTTTATGGAGGAGTGTATATATGGCGTTTTTGCCTTCTTATTTCCCCGACAGGACGGCTGTGAAATTCCAGTAACCACAATACATAACATTTGACAAACTCTGAAATGCAATTATATCAGCTGATGTATTCAGATCATACATATAATCGCGCGGCATATTAATACTTCGTCAGAATATGGTTATTTCAGTACTTTACAATCAGAGTATCTGCCCATGGCACCTGTGCTGGCACGACCAGAAAATAAAATGATATGATGGGCGGCGGGGTGAAGGCTTTCAACAGTCGAGGCCCGTTCCTCAAGTCCGCGGAACACGAAACGTACAGGGACAAAACACAATCGCGCAGCTGGCACGCTCACCGGATTCGACACGCATCGTCTCCGCTAGTCAGTCTTCGTCACTAATACCCAGCCTCCGCCACGCCTGCAAGCATTTCTATTCGGAAACAGAAAACGCAGCAGCGCGAACTACTGTATCGCTACCGCTGTCCCCATACTGCTTCAAAGTTCCAAGAGCTGTTAATTACATACCCTCCAGTATTTTTCGGCTCTTCCAGCGCGGGCCCGGGGGTATCGTCCCGGGTGAGGAAGATCGAAAGTAAAGAGCGATGGCAGGCAACGACCGGCTAGCGATGAAAAGGAAGCAGGTCGGCGGAATTGCTGACCTATGCGAGGAAGCATGGGCGAACATGACCTCAAAACCCGCCGCGTTTGTACAGTCCTGGGAGGAGCGGCGGGGTGACTTTCACAACAACGAGCTCAAGGACGACAACGACGATGGCAAAACGTCGCCGACTAAAGGTGACCAATAAGCGTTCCTTTATTTCATGTGTGTTAATTTTCGACTCATCATCACTGCTGCTGTATAGGAATATAAGCGATACTGTATATTCAGGCTCGCAGTTCCCTCGCCAACAGTAGTCGTTCGGCGGGGCGAATAATCATAGCTTGCGCTTATTACGACCGCACATGTGCACACTTCAACCATTATGACTCCATATTTGTTCGGAGCAACAGGAACACCAGAAACCGACAACAGTCTTCTATCATCAGGAATATGGTCGAGTGCCCGTGAACGCCCCGTATTCAAGCGCCCTCGCTAAGGCACCCCAAAGCCTAATTGTTATGGCTAGACTTTCCGCACCACAACAGTTAGCGCGCTAAATATTCGGACGTCCTGCTGTGCAGTTTCGAGAACTCCTGCTGGCGGTTGCGACATCTCAAATACGGATTATGGCAAGCGTTTGCCCGTTCTCTTGTTGCCATAATAAAACCGTTTTCTCCCTGGCCCAGCAGTGCAAAGACCTCGTGTAACCTAACCTCGCTAGCCTGCCTACCCTCCGTGCCTTCGCGTCGTTGCCAAGGAGGCCGGCGGGTGGAGCATTTATTTTCAATACCAGTATACATCGCTAGATCGGTACGGGTGCCTACATGTATCATTTCCGATATTCGCCATCGCTACAGGTATTATTCTTCCGGCCTATTTATTATGCCGGAATGTTCAGCGCTATAACTAATCGTTACTTAATTTGTTGCTACGCCGCTTGTATCGCGAAATCCTTATCGGGAAGCTCTTTTATCCATGTACCGGGCTCTCTTTATTCGGCCTGTTACATTTCTTTGGCATCTCAGTATCGGCCTGAAAATGATGATAGATAGGGCCGATTGCGAGTGAGCCGACGGACGTCTCTGGATGTCCAACAAGTACGAACGATGACGAGAATAATCTATACAGCATCCGGCCAGCTAGTAATTGTTTTGTTTGATTACCAGCTTCGCGATTATCGCTATCATCCGTCGTTTGTTTAGGCCATTTGTTGGGCCCGTCCTTCCTGTACCCCGACTTCTGTTTATGGTTTCAACTGATTTCTTTGTAAGTAATTGATCCTTATGTCATCACGACTCAACATATATAATTTACGATGCCCGTGAAAGATAAGATATGCACAGTAAGTTTTTTTTATGCCTAACTAAGGCTGCTGATTTCGATCTCGAACAGAATCAACAATAATTAGCATTGAAAACAAATCCCGTGTGTCGATAATAAGGACCCTGCTATTTACAAGTGATTACCGAATGAATTATTAATTCAGCCACCCGTTCATGAAAACAGTTCTTACAAGAAAACGCGGCGGAGACCCTTTCAGCCACCCTTTCAAACTTGTCGGCTTAAGTGTAGATTTCCCAATATAAAGGAAGAAAAAATCTTCCTTTATTTTTGCACGACATGGAATTCACAGCAATTTTCAGGAGTTTGGAATGGGTACGAATTATGGTCGCGAATCCAGAAACTGACAATACTTGCCATCTCTTGGGAGTCTTCACAATTATTTCGCGCACTTCAACCCGACAACCGGCCTGCTTCAAATTTTGGGCAAATCATTATTTTTATGGCGGTCAACATTTACAAACATCGATGCCATCAATGTCGGCAATTCAATAGATTCTTACAATTAGAATAGACGACTAAGCCACTTATGCTGATATCAGCATCGACAAAGAATCGCATGTGTGTGTGTGTGTGTGTGTGTGTGTGTGCGTGTGTGTGTGTGTGTGTGCGTGTGTGTGTGTGTGTGTGTGTGTGTGTGTGTGTGTGTGTGTGTGTGTGCGTGTGCGTGTGCGTGTGTGCGTGTGCGTGTGTGTGTGTGTGTGTGTGTGTGTGTGTGTGTGTGTGTGTGTGCGTGTGTGTGTGTGTGTGTGTGCACGTGTGTGTGCGTTTGTGCGTGTGTGTGTGTGTGTGTGTGTGTGTGTGTGCGTGTGTGTGTTTCTGTGTGTGTGTGTGTGTGTGTGTGTGTGACTGTGTGTGTGTATGTGTGTGTGTGTGACTGTGTGTGTGTGTGTGTGTGTGTGTGTGATAGCATTCGGCACCATTCTTGCGGCATCATGCATGGTTAAGAAGAAATGTGTTATTATGAGTAACATTGCCTTCTTATGGTATTACGCGTGGTCAATGCTGTGTATGAATTACAACGCATTGCTACAATATATAGTACAAATGCACAATCGTATTCAAACATGTTGATGATAAGATAATGATAAGATAATATCGATGAGCAAAAGAACATGAAATCAAAATGGTGTTACATTTTCCGGTGTTTTGCTTGTTTCAATAGATAAACTTCATAGCAATATCACGTGCCATGATTGGACGACTTACGTATATATGGAAGTCGATGGTGCCCCCCCCCGAATGCAACGCAACTGAATTCATCACCCGAATTATGGTCTGAATTGAAATGTCGATGCTGGCGGTGTTTAAGATTTCGATTTCGGTTTTGATGGCACTCGCAGTCATCAGTATCACCTTTGTATTGCTATTTTTAATGAGCAGTCAAAGTGTACACAGCTTAGACATCCACATGTCGTTACTTTGACATTTCGTGGTATCGGGGACAACATCTCTGCCAGAATTTTGGAGTTTATGTAATAAATGGTACATCGATGAAGCCATGGTATGCGATAATTCCGCAAGGGTAACATTATCGATGATACGTCGATCGCTGATCCCTAGTCTTGGTAGTAAACATTGATACTTGCAGCTGTCGGCGATGTGCAACGTCTGCCGTCCAGAGATCAAGCGTCACATCCATAATAAAATGACAGTGGCCGAATGTGTTCCAACCAAAGCGGCGCCTCACGTGGTAGCAACCACCTTTGCGCTAAAGCGGGCGCCATTGCGCGTATGCGACGGCATCCGAGCTGTCTATCTTTGATCGTGACTGCCAATCAGTTAATCCAACGAAGGCTTTGGTTTTCAAAATATTCAACTCGTTACATAGTATTATGGAATAAGTCCTTCAGTCATATTCAATTGTCGTTTTGGTTGCGGCCCCTTTACTCCAAAGGAAGGTTGGGTAGGGCTGGGGACTGGAGTATAACTAGCAGTATTTCACATATCACATGTATGTGCTTTCCATGATCCTTGATTGCTATGGCGACATACGGCGGCACTACCCCCATTCTAACCTACTACTGGGTTTATTTCGTGGAAGCCCGAAAAATATGACCACGAATGTGTGTAGCCTGGCCCCACCACCGAGGTTCACTCGGTATCATGTATTTAAATGCTATTTCAAAAGGGGGGGCGGAAATCAATTTGGCGCGTGCCAGTTTGCCACTTGAAATGAGACAACCTGTCTGACAAGTGGAGTCTCACGAGCAGGAGCATTTCATATATGAAGTCGCGGCTTTTGAGTTGCCTACATGATATTGCCTTGTCTATTTGGTTTTGGCTTTCTTGTAATAAATATGACTGCCTACTTTTGACAATTAAAATCTGTACGGTGATAATATTATGGACACATTCATATCCTGTCATCACCTGCAACATTACCTGTAAGGACTAGCGACTACGGTACGTGGCGCATTTCTGCGCCATTCGTTGTATTATTCACAGTTAAGGTGTAATGTATGAGATACCTACTGATGTAATAAATACTCAAGTCCCCGCCAGACACGTGCTGGAGCCACAGGAGCTGACGAATTGTACCAGTACGAGTACATATGATACGCCATAACATGAGCTTGCCTATATTTATTTATTTTACTGTGGCACAAGGAACATTTCGCCCGCCTGTACACTTCGTTATTAGAGTATCCGTGACCCTCGCCACGGCGGCAGATATTTGACGTCATCCAAATTCAGCATTCTCTCGTGAACTTGATTAGCCCGTATGCAGCAGGGTTTGCCTTGTTTGCTTTTTCACTTTCTTTTTTTGGCGGATTGCGCTTCGTTCGTTGTGATTTCCCTCTTTCATGAATTACCAGCCCGTGGCGGATCCCTAGACCATGCAGGTGAATCAGAAATTATTTCTAATAAGGCAAAGTAGTGGAGACCACATAAAGAAAGAAAAAAAAACAACATGTACTTAGCGATATTTGTCATGTCTGATTGATCCGCGTGTGCCCGTTGCGTTCCACCGTGGCGGTTATGTACTATGTATCGTCCACCCCCGGTTTGTATCTCGCATCGAGTCCGGTATTTTGCAGTGTCTGTGTGGCATGCATCTATTCCAGAGCGAATGGATTCTAGGGACATTTCTTTGGGACAAGTTGAGCTGAACCGTGCTACAAGCACGCTTTATCTTTGAAGCTACGAAACACTTACACAAGGCAAATATAAACGTGGGACGGTGACATTACGATTTGGTTTCGAACTTCGCCGAATTGCAAACTGGGCGTTACTTTTGGAACTACCGAATCCCGCAAAACTAGCCATACGGAAAGGAAATTTGCTGTATGTATTGAAACAACACGGTCTCATAATCACCCACCATACCATGCAACAAGTATGGTATGTGAAACCGTTTAGTTTTTGCTAATACATAGGTTGAATTTTACCGCACAAAGTTCAACGAGACGAAATTAGTTTCATGCTCCCGCATTTCTTTTTCCGTGCTGTCTTGTATTGACAACTACCGAAATGATGCCGTCAAGATGAAGAAAGCTCAGTCTTACAACGACATTTGTTTTCTCTGAAACATTATATATTCGTGAACTATCGCGGAGGAGGCGTTGTTGCTAAGCTCTTTCTGTTGACAGAGTTGCCAACGGCATATCGTATGACAAATCGGAAAAACACTACCCCAAACATGACAAATATGAATCATGAAATTGGATTGTGATGGCGGTTTCACTGGTCGCTTTCTTTGATATTGCATTCATTATTAATGGTTGAAGTGTGAACGAGATTTTGATGAAGAGATAAAAAGCTGAACAGAGATGACCAGAATACAAAAACCTTGCTAGGTTCAAATTGTCTGGCAAATCGTTTGTTCATTGTACAATTAATACGGCCAACGGTATACATATGTCATCTGTTCCGAGCGTAGTCGAGAAAATCTAGCGCAGGTTCTTTAACAATTTTGGAGGCGGGCTATGAGGAAATAACCGTATACGACGATTGCCTACATCGATTTTCACCCTACGCGGCTTTCAATTCACTACACCGCAATCAGCCAACAAACATCACCGATAAGGAGCATCATCACTCAAAAATTGAAAAGAAGCCATCCAAATTATATGCCTAGCACTGTTGATATTGAATTTGATTTACTGTATTTAATTGGAGATTGCGGCCGATGCTATTTGATAAATCAATACCGTGTATTGCTACTTAGGGGACGATATGCAAAGAATACTACTCTGCGAATTCTTCGTTGCTGCGGTGAAGGAATACCTAGGCAGCGAGTAAACCATCAAACCTTTCGCTGACCTCTGAAATATTGGTGTATTATTGCGGTCTCACTGGGTTTTACTAGGCCAATAGTTTTATGCGCATAAATAAATGACCACATAAATGTGTTGCTAACGCGTATTGTTGTTTGCGATTCCCGGTGAAGATTTCACAGAGTTCGGAGAGAAGGGAAGTGTTCCGGTACCGAGAAGCATTGGCGGATCTGGGGACCTGTTTTGCCAGGCTGACGGATGCGAGACTCCCCTACAAGACAAGACGATGGGGGGCCGCGCCCGATTAAAGCTTTGCTCGGAGCACTTAAAAGCTGAGATCGTCAACGTGGAGGGCGTAGCCAGCCGCTTTTGCACCCAATGCTCGCGCACACATCCACTCGACCGCTTCGAGGGCGCGCTGAGGAGCTGTAAGACGAGGAGAGAGCGAAGGAGACAAAGGTAGCCAAAAATTCCCAAGCCTATTGACATTTGATATTACTTGCAATAGGAAGGTACATTATCATTGGCGAAACTCACAATTTAATGAAGAACATTAAAAGACTAATAGTCACTGCGAGTCGGGGGAAACATAATAACATAAGTCCTAACCAGGGTTGAAAGACATTCCATTTATTATTGATATTCGTAATGCCAATGGTATTATCATCACGCGCGATTTACGCATGGTGCGTTTCACTCTAATGCGCCCGGTGAAGTCAAGTCTTACGTATTTGTCGCTACTCGCAGGCAGCGATTCTTGCAGCAACAGAAGCAGTCTCGAAGTGAAGCTTTGTCCAGTGCAACGGGGGAGCTCAGCACACCGACCGCGACGGGACTGTCATCCGAGGGATTCGCCAGGAGTTCCTCCGCTGGTCTCGCTGCTCGCCGGCGTCCATCGCTTGAAAAAGAGGCTGACATCATTGAACGCGCCGCTTCGAGCTCTTGGTGGCCTCAACCGTTACGACAATTCATCGGCGACACTTTCAATTTCCCCGAGAATCAAGCGGCGCGCTTTGACGGTGACGGGAGGCATACGCCTCGTAGTGCAAGAACAACAGAAAGCCCGTTCCTGGAAACGCCTCCGGCTCATCACGACTATGATTTGCCAACTCTGCGATCGGCTCCGCCGCCAATCCGCTCGAGGGAGTGGGTAACGTCGAGAGGGCATGAGTACCCTAGGCGCCCGCTCTCGTCAGAGTTTGCGCCAAGGTTCGCAGAGCAGGTAAGCTGCATATGGTTGTCGGACCGTAATGCAGCCAATACTTTAACCATATTACCCTCACAAGAATTAGCGTTTGTCAGCAATTTCGAAATTTGCCCATTTTTCTCTATTCAATGTGATTGGCTGATATTACCCGTGGCGAGATGTGCCTTCATGATTATACTGTTCAGTATTTTCTCCTTGCTTTTTATTATTGATCGCCACTTCTGTAATAAATTGTGTCCAGGAACAGCATTTTTTTAAGTGCTTAGGAATAGTAGGAAGCTCCTCTGTCTTGTCAAAATTTAATCGGACCGTCTTGTCGCCCTTTACATCTAAGAACCCCCCCGTCCCCGGGGTTTTACCGATCCTCTTTTGCTTATGGTGTTTCTCGTAAATCCTTTTTGTTGTGGACTTACCATATAAGGACAGTCATATGCAAAGATGGCAAAAGAAGTCTTAATGACAGCGATGATTGATGTGGTCAACTTTTGAGAGTAAAAAATTTAATAGCGATGCATGTAATAATTTGGATATCGTGCACGAAAAGAACTCAATTACAAAATGCAGTCGGAACCACCTAGCGCTGAAAAATATCCTGAAATCAATGATTTGAATATCGCAAAATAAAAACGTTGCTATTCCACTGGTACGTGCATCTTTTTTTTGCAAGTGTACGAGCAAAATGTTCCCATGTATTTTCTATGGTTACACGCAGAACTGTGTATTTTGCACGCGTTTGTGCGTCTGCATATACAGACGCACTTATCCAGAAAGAAATGTACCATATAGCGATGTCGACCGAGCTTGAGTATTTCCTTGTTCTTAATTCTGTCTGCAACAGAGGCGAACCGGAAAACAGTCACCTCTCGCATTATTCTCCAACGCGGACGACAGAGCCACGGCTTCCTTCAGCAGCGGTAAAACGCAGAGCAGGCAAGACGACACCGAGAGCGGCGACTTATACAACCATCGACGATGGTCAACTCGGTCACTGCCTTTGACGAGAGGGGAACTTCATAAGTTGACGGGAACTCTACCGACACGACCTCCCCGTTCAGTTGCCGCATACGAGGAGCCTGTCTTGAAAAGCCGTGACGTGCGGGCAGATGATATCACACCTCCGATCTCCTGTACGTCCTGGAAGCTTGGTGCAGACGATCTAAAGTTTATAGACGAGGTAAGCCTTTATCTCATTTGCCAGCATTTCGCAAAACCCCTAAGCCACGCTCGCTCTTGTCTGATGCTCGCTGCACCAGATTTTGTTTTTAGTTTCCGAAGTATTATACATCGCTTTTTATTGTTTATATCATTGTTGAAATATATTATGTACCAAGATGCCTATTGCTCTGCGTGAATACCTTTTTTAATTGCCGCACACACACACACACACACACACACACACACACACACACACACACACACCTTCAGATACCCAGACACGCGCACAGACACTCTCACACACACTCACACACACACACACACACACACACACACACACACACACACACACACACACACACACACACACACACACTCACCCACAGCCAGGGCTACCCACCCACACACGCCCCACAAATCATACACTGCAAGCATTTATATAATGAAACTGCTTTGCCATTGATAGTGACGGGCAGTAATTAGCGATAATTAATATTCCAATTGCAATTTGTACCGTTACGCGTGACCCTGCAAAGATGACATCTGTCACTCATCCTTATCCAAGAAGTTGCGGATACTTTCCCAATGTAAAATATTCCAGGCTTGATATTGCAAAATATTACGTTCAAGATATAATATTTATTTATAATATTTTTTTTATGTGGAGGTAGTTCCGGCGAGTCATTCTGTCGTTGAGGAAAATATGTATAGAGATTTGGACCAGTACGGTACCCGTACGCGTATTTTTGTTGTCAAGGGGGAGACGCAGCCGCCTAGGCAGAACCCTGCAACTTGGAACTGAGCCGCAAACCCTAAAGGAAGCAACTGGTTTCTCTTGTAAAAAATTGAGCGCTAGAGGAAGCAAGCAACACAGCGTAGGTTTCTGGGCAATCTGTGAATATGTGCGCTTTCCATACTGTAGGGATTTCCGGGCTTGCTGTACAACCAATTGCGGAGGCTGACAACTCGTTAGCTGCGGCGTGGGGCTTGACCTCAACCAGAATATTAATTCGGTCCCGCCTTAGTTCCTTACCCCATAATCATACGAAATCCCGTCGTAATTTTTGTCCCGTACCTGTATGTAAGTAATCGGTCACGGCCATTTTATTTTTCTGATATATTTCGCCGTTGATGGGTAATGATGAGTTTTACACATATGTATCTGCCGAATAAGCGTTTCTTTTTCTTGCTTGGTGGCCTCCACTGCTTTTTCTTGTAAGAAATTTTTATATCTGCCGAATAAGCGCAGCGTACGGGTAATGGTACGACTTAAAGAAAACGCGTCGACTCCCGTAACGCGTTTAGAAAAAACCGTCGTCGTCGCTACATCCCATTCCCTGTCGTACATCGCGACAGGTAGCTGTACATCACCCGGTATTCGTACATCACCCGTACGCTGTCGCTATGTGCGTACTCAAGGATTGGGAGAAAATACATTTATGTTCATCATACCTCGCTGGTTTGCGTATCAGCCAAGCCACACTTTATAGTTGTCATTTGCACTGCTTGATCCAATTGAGCACACAAACACACACACACACACACACACACACACACACACACACACACACACACACACACACACACACACACACATACACACACAGTGACAACCTGCCTCTGATAAAACTTGTTGGCATTGTTCCGGCATTGAGATATGGGTGCTGTTAGTCGATTCTGACAGTGTGGATGTGTTATCTCCAGGCCCATGCGTACGTGAATGAGGGAGGTGACGAGCGCGAACGGTCCTTTCTTAGCGCTGCACATGATTCACACTTCGAGGACGATTGGCACGCGAGCGACGAGAGCGGCGGGAGGGAGGGTTGGACAATGCACCGGCCACGTGAACAGATAGATAATACTTGGTGGCCTACCGATGACGTTGTTTGGCCGGTCGGCATCACTATGGACGGCCCTCGCAGCTGCTGAGGATTATTCGCAGACAACAGATCAGTGATGACTGACGCATCATTTACAAAAAAAACTAAAAGTACAACATTAGTAAGATTAAAGGGTGATCCAAGGACTTACATATTGGGTGATTGTGCTTGCACAACGTGAAGATGTGAAAAGCGCTTCCATATTGTATGTATATATGCAAAGAGTGTCTAATTATTGCTGGAACGTTTTGTTTTCTTTGGATGAATATTGAATGCCAACCAGCGACTAATTTGTTTGAACGACCACATCAGTGGCATGTAACCAAACTGTTTGCTACGTACGCGCAAACCTGATCTCTCCAGCACTATATGCATGCATGAAACCGACCATGGTGAGGAGACTCGAGTCAAGACCAACCACGTGTGTGACTGAAAAAGATGAGTAAACGCATCAGAGAGGAGCTGTGTCCCACACACACACATCTGAGCGAGCTGTGTCAAAGGCAATATCAGTACCTGACACAGTCAAGGATAATCAGGCAAACATCAATGCATGATACTGCACGTAGTGGCGTGTGCGTGAGACTATTACATCGCCAGCGAGGGCCGGAAATGCATGACATACAGGCACCGACGAGGGGGGCCAGCTGTGTGGCTGTCATCGCCGAGGGTGTGCAATGCTGCACTAAACAAAAATGACACGCCACGCAAATCATTTACTTTCTGGCAGGCGTATAAACGCATCAGACTCAACTAGGCAGCAACTGTACGTTTCAAAAGGTCTTGATCTCCAGGGGCATCAAAACAACTGCTGGAACTGTCTTTGCTGCCTCTAATCTATCTCCGGCAGCAGACCCCACGAACAAGCGTCATTAGAGGTGTGGCCGCGCACGACTGCACACCGCCGGCGTTATCATCGCCAAGTCTACTCCGACTGCGCACAGCCAGCACAGGCAGAGCAATTAGAGCATGGTGGGGAGTTGAGGCGGGACAACGACATAGTGAATGAGAAACTGGGCTACTACGGCATCAACTATCGATGTCACATACGGGTGCAAAAGTGTCAAGTAAAACGACATAACACGAATACATTGTAATAGCAAAGATTACTTACACAACCAGAATTACAAGAGATACCCTTATTGCCCATTCACACCAGTTGCAACCTGCAGAGCAGCAACCGACCATGTTTGGATTGGAGCTACGTAGCGTGTCACAATTTTCGTAAAAGTTATTACAATTTTACAGTACGTAATAATGACTTTCTTTATTTTGTAAGTAGCCATGAACATTCATCCAAGATCAGTTTCTTTCCCCTCTCTGATACTGCTTCACACATTGTGTAAATAGACTTCAATATATATTCACAAATGCAGCAGGACTTTAATATGCTATCGTGAGTAGACAATGGCGGGTCCAGTGTATCACTCTCGAATATTAAGATGGGGTTATATCAGGGTTAAGCAATTTGCGAATATCTGCTTAACGTCGTCAAAAGTAAAGGACCAGGCACGCACCCGCTCGCTTAGGAGAGGCTCCCGCAGTTCAGGAGAGGCAGCGTCGACGCTGTGCGGCCTGCGGCTGTCGATGACCACCTGGCGTAGGTCCTTAAGGGAAGACTGCGACGGGCCGTGCGGCGACATCGGCAGCTTGGGCGGCTTGTACAGGTTCAACATCAACGACGACGCCACCACGCTGACGGACGACATCGCCATCGCGGCACCGGCAGCCCAAGCGGGAAGCGTGGCGCCGATCAAGGGAAAGGCCGCACCAGCTGCAGCCGGAATAAGCACCTGGCGAATATAGAGTAAATACATCAATGTTATTATTATCAGTCAGTAAATGCTTCCATACTTGTTTATAATTTACAATTATCGTCTCAGCAAAAACTAATCCACAAACTGTGACATCTGCATGCAGTGTATCGTAATATAACACATTTTGCATAATACGATCGTTATACACCCTATTTAACTAGCAATGTGAGTCATCATATCGCTAATAGACATGTTTCGTACTTAATGTGCTCGTCATGACTCACCAGATTGTACACAAAAGCCCATCCGAAATTCATCCAAATGCGGCGATGGATAGCACGGGAGACGTCAATAGCGGTGACCACGCCGCTGAGGCTGCTTCCCATCAGCACCATCCCGGCCGCCTCGATCGCGATGTCAGTACCATTGCCTATGGCCATCCCCAAGTCCGCCTGCAAATCAACGGCTCGCCGTGTCATATCAGGTATTACGCCACGCAAGTTGGTCCATACAAAGGGGTTAGCATAAACATACACTAAAGCAATCATGGCAAAGATCGAAGAAGCAAAACTGGGGAAAAAATGCGAAGATAGCGATAGTATGGGTTCTCGAAAATTTATTTTAATGACTGTGGATTGCGAGTTTAGTGCAACGAATCAACATGGGAAACTCGCCGATGGGAAATCCAATCTAGGAGAGGAGGGGGGGTGGGGGGGACCCTAAATCCCAAAATTCTTTTCATTTCGATAAAGATAAACGATTGTAGCCTCGGGTTTAGGGTTTCAAACCAACAACAACATCGTCAACACGAACGTCGAAGGCATTCCGACTTCGAGCACGTGTCGCTTGTGATAATGGCCCATGTATTCACAAGAAACCAACAATAAACATCGCAAGTGTGTCGACTATCCATATCGCTGAATAATATACACTTAGTAGACAAGTGCTCGCACGGAGACCAATGTTCCCAAGATAGGCGCTCGCGTCCCACTCCCGGGCAGTCATGCATTGGGAGCTCGACATGGCAAACTCGATCCGGACTTCCACACTTCCGATGCTTTACTTGGAACGCATTCAATTTAGTCGGTCCGTGACTAATATCCCTTCGCTCTAGAGGATGGGGGCCGGTTGGCGCCTATGGCGGTTTAGTTGGTTGATCGCCAAGCTATTTTGGTGACAGGCATGGGTGATGCGGACTCTCGTTCATTGCGTTCGAACAGTCATATCCGCACACACAATTTCGATATACTTTTTTCCCTTTCGACGGTGTTTGGGGGATGCGCGGCGGGAATTCTTGCAACATCTTTTTGCTTCTCTTCATGATACCTCAGGGTCCTAACTTCGCGATGCTTTGCAAGAGGCTAGTGATGTTGTAGCTTGCCTCCATGTTCCTCGGGCGTAGGCATGTGGGGTTTTCCCTCCTCCATCTCATTTGATTGGCGGTTTCCACTGTTTTTTCGTAAGAAATTTATAATATACGTTTGCACTTTTGCTGCGGGTCGTACCCTACGTGGAGATTTCTAGCTATTGATGAGCAACATGATACTTGTGAAGCGCATTTTGCAGCGACTACTTGTACAGGTACCCGTCGTAGAGCTATCCAAAAATAATGCTGGAGTGTATTGAGCATACGAGCACGACTGCTATATCTGTACGTACACAAAAGATCCAAAATCGCCTGGAGTACGGGTACTTCAAATAGCGATACAACAATCGCGACATCCGCCAGCGTTTGCGATGGCCATACAATCGTCGGATAGGCGGAAATAGCGGCGAAAGGGGAGGAAGTGAAGTAGACGGAGGTGAGGGGAGTGACGTCGACACTTTACTCCAATCTTGTTTTCCGATATCGCGATCTAAAAATTGCGTGTGTGTTTCGATAGCGATATCAGCAGTTTCATTTCCTTCATCCCTTGATATCGCTTAGGATCGACAGATCTCGATATCTTCAAATAAAGTATCGCAAGAAGTCATCGCTTTCACCCGTGCATTTACTTTATTCACCCCTTCACATACTTCGCATCTTTATTATTGATATATGTTTGTAGCCTGATGAAAAAGCAGCGATATCGCTAGAGGGTCACCCGGGAATGCGTAGCGACTAAATATGAGAACGAACATGCAAAAATGCACCCCCTGAGCACAGCAAGGAAAGCAGGGCTGACCCACCCGAACAATCAGATGAAATTGCAGAGTTTCGGTGGCCCACCAACAGCGATAAGAATAACAGTGATTAGCGATTAAATAAATCACCGAACTTGTTCTATCAGCTAGGTTGGTGCATTACGCAGTGCTTCCCTGTGCCGTTCATTGGTTTACGTGCTGACGTGCTGACCCTCTTCTCACTACTTCCCTCCTGGTTCCCCCTCTAATTCCCATGTCCACCTTCATAGAGTTCGTTTTGTAATCAATTTTACAAAACCTGGACACTTCTTCAAATTGCGTTATCGACACCAGTCCATGATGATGATAATAATAATAATAATAATAATAATAATAATAATAATAATAATAATAAAATGCGACAAATAGCCTCGCTGCGCACAAATGAAGAAAAAATGCCATTACGTCGTTATGTATGGGCAAGAATGATCAATTGCAGGGGGGGGGAAACATGTTGTTGTAGGGACACAAAATCGTACCATCCATACCTCGGTGGCATTCATGTACTGTAAATGTGTTCGTAGTAAGGTAGAAAGCTATGACTGCTCAGAGTATCACAATGCCATACAACTCTCCTTCTTCATGGACGACCCCAAGAACTCTTGAAATCAAAAGAGTGGTCCGCCAGGGGTTGAATCAATATTAAGGGACCAGCTGAAATCGTCTGACAACGACAGCGAGTACTGACTGAACTGATGCCGATGAGCGGAGGAATGATAGACAAACATGTGATCACGTGATTTTCAGCAGTAATAGGTAACCACGACTTGTAATACGGGTACATCGAATACAAATTACTTATCCTTGAAATATACAAATAAAGCACCAGACTGTACATGGCAGAATATTATGTAACTAAATACACATAAAAAAGGAAATAAAGAAAGGAAACCCCGCCGCGATGGCACTATTAATTAATATATATTTCGACATCATTTCGACACAAATAAAACAAGAAAAAGCAGTGGAGGCCACCATGCCAAAAAAAAAAGGAAGAAAGGAGGAAAAAACCTAAGCCCGAGGAACAGGAAGGCATGCCACAGCACCAGCACTGCCCTCCTGAAAAGCGTCGCGAAGATAAGAACCCAGAGTGCCAGAGTGACATCATTTCGACATCATTTCAATACATCTGTCTGAATTGATATTCACTACAGCGATATCACTATTTGGAGCATAAACAAGAGAGCAAATAGTTCAGCACACAACCCTTGTTATGTACTCCTTATGAGTGTTTTAGGTCTACCGACAACAAGGTAGGTCGACAATCCTACCATGTAGGAATGTGTGGGCCAAACGCCGATTGTACATAAGCACCCGCGTCTATAGTGAGAAATAGTTCGTTAGTCATCCAGTGACCCACCTTACGACACAAGCTAGCCTTACAGGGCTTAAACTGACCCGTGTGTGCACTATGTTACCGGGGTTGATCTTCCCCGGAGGCGATGGCGCGTGTGCTTTGTAATGCTGGCCGCACGGCTCGGTTGTGTCTCCGACGTGCACAAGCTGGGTTTATATACCACACAAAGGCAATGATTTTTGTGACGTATCGAGTTTATGATTGATGCTATGGATAAGGGCAGTGGTGAGGGTAGTGAGGGGTGTTCAGTTACGTATCCACGCGTCGGGATGAGGGGTATATGTACCGTGCGCAAGCCGCATAACACTCAGTCGGTAGCATGGCCTTGAAAAGCGATGCCAATGCGCCTGGGCTAGCCGAAACGACGAGCTGCCCCACATTGCTTACAATATCCGCTAGCCCGCATACGATACTCTACTTGCCGTTTGAGGGGTGTGCGGGGCGATGTGGGCGTTCTTCGGGCACTCGATCCTTGTGAGAACATATTTACTTTCTTGAAATTCTGTGAGAGATCAATTATTAAGCGGGTATAACAAAGTGACAGTGTTTCAAATCTGGCCAAAATTTGGACCTGAGGCAAGTCTACCATACAGGGCTTTTCATTGCGCCATTGGGGGCCCCATGCAGACCCTTGTGCGCTCCTCACGGGGGCTCGAAAGGTTAAAACGGCCCCAAAAAGGTACTAGCCCAAGATACCATTTTTACTCGCTAATGTTGAGTACATCGCCATTCCATCCC
This sequence comes from Tetraselmis chui, assembly GCA_026401115.1. Lineage (NCBI taxonomy): Eukaryota > Viridiplantae > Chlorophyta > Chlorodendrophyceae > Chlorodendrales > Chlorodendraceae > Tetraselmis > Tetraselmis chui. Next base: position 50,791 of record JAPMLY010001000.1, read on the forward strand.
ACTCGTGTGCTCTAATTTCATACTTAAAACGGCGTGTCAAGAGTTCAAGCTATATTAAATACCGGGTACCAACATTCCCAACACTACAGCTATACACACATCTACTTGCTACGGTTTGGTTCTTTGCCATAAGTAATTTCGGCGACCCTATCCATATGTTCATATCAGACCGCAATGTAAATGATGGATGACATACTTCGTCGTTGTTTGAGAATTGTTTAACGCGGGATGTATTTCTTGCAACTTTTGAGACATTTGCCGTCCATCATATATACATCCAGCGAGCATTAGTAACAACAGGGGCAAATGGATGGCCACAGTAAATACATATGGAAGTAATAATGTTCGACAGTTTTCGTTAAGAGGTGTCTCTCACCTGGGCCAACGCGGGAGCGTCATTGATGCCGTCCCCAACCATCGCCACCGTGTGGCCTTGCTCTTGCAACAGCTTCACCTGTCACCACCGCCACAGATGTCAACCACACACACACACACACACATACACACACACACACACACACACACACACACACACACACACACACACACACACAAAAAAAAAACACACAACTTGTAAAACCAACACACCCGTAATCGATATCCGCTCGTTCAAATTGTGTACCGGTTTGAACAAACCAAGGTATCATACCACTACTCGACTCGATTGTCGTCAATACTATGTCGTCACTCCTCGTGGTTTCCCGCTTATTCCCGCTTATTGTGGTTGACTGAAAGATGTGATTGCATTGTCTCGGTGCGCTGATTAATAAGAGCTTTTTGTTTCAATCGATTTGGAGTGCGCATAGCGTTTGTTATCATGCAATTGCATCATCAGCAGTCGCATACTTAACATATGATTTGATTGGAAAGGACGTAGAGGCCCTTTAGTTTCCCCCTCATTTACTGGTGGATGGGTTCCACTGCTTTCTTTGTAATCAAAAATATTTAAGGGGAAGTTTAAAGTCCGTTCAAAGTAATTTGAGGAAAAAGCTAGTTTTTCTTGTAAGAAAATTTACGTAATTAGAAAAACCTGCGATCATAGATAGTTCGCCCAGGGATTATTCGCAACGTCGTCGCCAGGCAACGGTGCTTTGGAAACACCCCGAATTTTACTGTCTCACAAGTGTGCGTTATTAAAAACGTACACGTCGTCGCCGGCGCTAACGGGAGCGATATCCAGCGTCCCCAAAGACACACGCGACGGAGGGGCCAGCGGTATGGGGAGATATGTAGGGGGACAGCCGCCGCCACGCCACGGTGTGCCAGGGGGGTGTGCTTCGGACGGTAGCGATTATTGGAACAGTAGCAATGATGTCAAGATATCGCTGACCGCGGTAGTAATTATTTCAGTGCGGCGCGTTGCTGATTTGGCGGCTACGTACTAGCAGCGGTGATTTGGCAACACCCCAATTTCTACTGTCGCACAAGTGTGCGTTATTCATAACGTACACGTTGTCGCCGGCGCTACCGGGAGCGATATCCAGCGTCCCCAAAGGCACACGCGACGGAGGGGCCTCACGGGACAAGCGGTATGGGGAGATATGTAGGGGGATAGCCGCCGCCACGCCATGGTGTGTACCCGGGGGTGTGTATCGGACGGTAGCGATTATTGGAACAGTAGCGGTGATGTCAAGATATCGCTGACAGCGGTAGTAATTATTTCACTGCGGCGCGTTGCTGATTTGGCGGCTACGTACTAGCAGCGGTACCTGTTCATTACTCGAAACCCTAAATTACAATAAGAGTAAGGTACCCGGGTATCGCTAGGTGTACGTTGAGAGTATCATCGCTTTCAAGTCAAAATCATACTTGCCCCCCTTCCGTAAGGGGTACAAACTTACTTACCATACTGACCCCACTTAAAAAGATACTAAGAAATATGTGCTGTCACTGTTAGTTCTGTAATTGTCACATTACTTGAACCACAACAGGAGCAAAGAATGGGCAATCAAGATTCAAGAAATCCCTTTGTTGATATAAAACGAAAGAAGACAGATATTTAAAAAATTAGAAAAATAAAGCGAAAGCACCCGTTAAACCCGTTGGATAGGAGGAAAATCGAGTAACAGTACTTTCGCAAGTATCATGTTTACAGGAGGTATTTACCTCACATATGCGGATGCAAATGGTATTGAGCACAAGAGTTGCCCAGATAAAAATATGAGGCGAAATGAAGGAATGGAGACAACGAGTCACAGAGAGTGCAGAGTAGTGGCCATGACTAGTCCCTATGAAAGTGGTCACGCCCAACAGGGGTTTAAATGGGAGCGAGCAGGATGAGGACGAGTTAAAAAAATGGGAAAAAATTCAAAAAATACACTAATTTCACACCAAAATTAGGAATGGGTGACACAATAAATTTACAGATCCAGATATGACTATCGAAAGTGGCTGCATTTGTAACAGCACAACTTTTGACCAAGTTACCGAGGGTCAAAATACAAGCAGGGGCAGGCGAGAACTCTTGCCCCTCCAGCCATACCTTCCGAGCCTTGTTCCCCGGCATGACTTCCGCCATGACGTACTGTCGGGGAAGCCCCAGCCCCTCAGCCACCGAGTACGCAGTGCGTTGGTTGTCTCCGGTGACCATCCAAGGGGTAATGCCCATCTTTACAAGCGCTGCCAAAACAGCGGGGCTTTCTGGCCTGGGGGCATCCGCAATGCCAAACACAGCCGCGATCTGTGCGGAAAGCAGGAAATAACGACACAAAACAATTGGCCGTCATCATCGAACCAAATGAAACGCACAATGATATTCCTAAACAAATGATTAAATTCTGAAAGTCGCACTGAATACATACAGAAAAAGTGCGTGTCATTAATGTCAATAAAAACTACTGCAAAACATAATTATAGCGATTGCTTTGAATAACAAAATGCTAATGCTATCATTCACTACAATCGCAGAGAATTTCTTCCTTCATAAACGCGTTTTGTGAATGAATTTACAAATCGATGAACGTCGCGCTACGTTCCTTTTAGCAATGCAGAAGGGCCACTACGGTATGGGGAAATTACGCAACGCAGTAATTCGCGTTGAAATGACAAAAACGCCATCAGCGCTAGTCGCTTCCTGCAGCGATACTCGGATCATTCCACGAAGTCGAACAAATATCTTGGTGGAAAACTAAACGCACGGACGAAAGCAAATAGGTAACTGAAGGACCCGTGTAGAAATTTCAATTCAACCCCGCGGAAGATTTTTTTTTACAACCATCACCGATAACCATATTGAAGATGTACCCTAACTTGTCAATATATCTTCGTTACTTTAGTCACTGACGATGCATTTTTCATTCTATGTTCGGTGCTGCGATTATTGGAGGAGCCAAATACATTTGCTACGGTAGTATGATACGTAGGAAATGCCTCCGCCCTACCTGCAGGTCGATGGCCGCCACGACCGCGGTCTTGGCTTGCTCTTCCAATCGCGTCACCGCTGCATGCACCTCGTCGTTGATTCCCTGCACTTTGTTCTCCACCATCCAGGCCATCTTTCCAACCGTCACGCGCCTACCGTCGACCTGCACAGCGTCCGGACGCCAAAGATGGCCGAATTATCACCAACGGCAATTTAATCGTGCTGAAAGTGCTCACTCTTACCGGCTGATCAGCCGAATGAGGGGAAGAAAAAAACTACTGGGATTGTATACTGCATACGTCATCATATTTACAATGTACTATTTGCATGAAGAGTGTTATTAGGCGGTTAAGTTCTTATTTGTTGTTTTAGGTGGCGGTCGTTCTCAAAAAAGGGGGGAGGGGGGGGGCGAAAGTACTTCCTTTTCAGAATATATTCCTTTTCTTAAGTACTTCAAGTTGCCTCACCCTCTATCTCCCCAATCAGCCCTGCTAAGGCCCTGAACCCAATCTTCCATACTAAGCCCTAAAACAGTAAACCTCGTCGTAATAGTGTGTCCTTGCTGCGGTGCTCAGGACCAGGAAGTTTGCCATTCGCAGTAATAAGGGTAGGGCCAAAACATCTTTGAAAAAGAGGGCCCATAGAGCGGGGAACCGAAAACAACCAATAACATCTCAATCACCGACTTATTCTTAAGGCAAGGGTATTCATATATATTGTTTCTGATGGACTATATTGCCTAAATCCAAGGGGGGGGGGGGGGGGGGGGGGGGGATATAAAATATGCCCCTAGAACAGAAATGCCCTCTATCACAGCGTTAAACGGCTCAAATATCCCCTAGAGCCGTGATTTAGGGTTTCAGGTTTGGGATTAATACACTAGAGATACATCTAAAACCTTCACCTAAAACTGAGCCCTAGCGAGGGAGGAAATGAACAAATAAAAGACTGTGTTGGAAAAATACTAGGGTGTTTTGTCTTCGGGAGGGGGGGTATCTGAAACAACACATACGAAAACCGCCCCTAATCACGGGTAGTAGGTTGTGGGGATGATTGGCGGGTAGAACAGTAATTATCATCGAAAGCGCGCCGCATGTATCTTCGGCGAACGGTTTAATCACATAAAACCTGCTTACAAAACAAGATATTCAAAGTTTAAACCCTAAATTCATAGATTTGAAAATATCTCATCGCAGTCGTTGACGCGAAGAAACACATTCACGCTGCCCGTGCATGAATCGGGCACGGGTGTTGCTTTAACTCCGTATACACCAAGGGGGGAGTTGACACCTGACAGTGTAGTCCCTTGCCCGACTCCGCCGTGAACTCAGTCGGGTTTCCCAGGAAGCGCGCCGCTTGCCGTCCTTCAGCCTCGCCTGCATTGTCATTGCTGGAGGATAGACCCCCGCCCTCGTCTGCGGCCCTCTGGTCGCCCTACGGTACATCGCACACGGAAGGCGTCACTGATACTCGGCGAGAAATTAAATGTCGCGGTAAAACAACGGCATGAAACAAATACAACAGCTGTATTGTGTTTTGTGGTGAATCATCTCGAATTGCTGATAATGCTCCGATAACTGTATTGCCGAGGAAAACTTACGGCCATATGTTTAAAACTGGCACGAAACACAAAGGGAATGGTATTTCTCGCCCTACATACAATATACAGTGGGCTCAAAATATGTTCAACTTTTTTGCTTGTAAAGATGTTTGATGAATCAATCATGTGATTTAATAAAACGCAGTATGCAATAAGGCTGTTTCGATTATATGTGTTGTTTTAGCCCCCCCCCCTCTGTTTTACCCTCCTCCTCAACTTAATTAGTATACATCTTCAAGTACTGTAGCACTATTACGGGCCTCCCGGCTAGTTAAAAATGTCAGTCCAAAACTTTATTTCTGAAGCAATGCATAGCTGTGTACATAAGGGTATAATGTGCCATATGTAAGCATAAAATAGAGCACATTTTGAAACCATGACCATAATACATGAAACAAAGGCCTTATAGTAGGTAAATAGAATAGTGACCTACTAGTTGTTAAATAAGGTCACTCCCACAACTTGTTTACACTCAAGCGATGCATAATTGTATGCACAAGGGTGTAATGCGCCATATGCAAGCACAAAATATAGAGGGGGTGGGGGGCCTTTGTGGAATCAGATGAGCATTATGTATGCACCATCATCTCTGAAGCCCAACCGTGCGCTGGCCCTAGCCCTAGCCCTCCATGTAGTATAGATATCAATAGTACTATGATAATACGCCAACGGTCACTGCCGCATGTGATTGTGCGTGTCCTACTGCGCAGCTTAAGTACGCACATACAGAGTTGAACCACAAATACATAAACCCCCCCTCCCGCTCAGTTTTCGCCGAAATTCGGTACCTAATACAACACATTTAATCGGCACGGCCGAGGGTTAGAGATAGGGATGAATGGGAAGAAAGCGAAATTGCGAACGGGCGATGAACGATGCCGGGCAAACGAGGTCCGACGCAATCACGAATCTTCGTAATTTATCATGTACGTAAGGCCTTCGCCAAAAAACTTGTTTTATTCAGAAAAGGGAGATTATCTGTTAGGGTGATGAACATAGCAGGAAAAACTTTTAGAGTAGCTTCAGGCAAAGACAAGTCACATATGACGAGGCAACTGACTATAAAGTGCCCGGAGGTGCTGAGGAAAGGGGGGAATCGAGGTCGCGCGCCTTTTGCAGATAATTTTGGGCGTAGCTAACCAATGCGCGCCCAAGTGGGTGCTCGCTATTCGTTTCTGCCGCGCCAGTGAGGCGAATCACCTCCGCCTTCGCCACCTGCAGAGAAATGGGGGGGGGGGGGGGGGGGGGGGGGGGCACTAGAGTTTTATCATTGGTTTATCAAAGCGTGCTAAATTGGACAAAATACCTGGATATGCGAGCAAGAATACAAAATTGTGTTTCATCATTGCAACTTCGTATGTGAACTATGATCTGTCTCCCGTTAACATTTTCGCTTACACGAATCAAATGCCGGATTTTTGGCAAACGCACGAGTACTCCATTTTCACAAGTACAGGAAAATCCTGGAATATTTTAGCGTAGATGCGGTGAATAATGTATGCAGAAAAATATAGAGTGGGAATACCAATGAACGAGCACAGCATCATTTGCTTAGACGTCGAATTATAATAGCTGCTAATAAATGCAGCCCGCGAGCACAGTTCGGTCAAGCAGAAGATGTCAACTCCTGTAGCGATAGTTGTACATAAAACGATGGCTAGTGCACTTTTCATGTAGAACTGCTAAAAGGTGACTGCTTGCCTTGGAATAGATCCCACCGAGATAAACAATTGCGTACGTCACAAGTCGGGTATCACCGCCTGCCAGCAATGCGTCTTTATATTGTCAGGATTTATGTAGCGATGACGACCTCCAAGAAAAATACTTGGCGGGCCAGAGACAGGGGAGGGCAACGGCCGATTCTTGGTGGCTGCGCTGCAAAGGGTGGGCCAGCGCAGCCACCAAGAAACGGCCCATCCAGTATTCGGTGTACCTCGGTTTCTATCATGGCTTCGCCAAATGATACGCGCTAATCGGAACTTGCCAAAATACGGGACGACCGCGCCCCTCCTCGCTTAACCACAGAGCGCTTTTTTTCCCCGCTAAACCACAGAATTAATAGCATTTAGCGCAAACATGAATGAAGTTCCGGAAACGCAAGAAAATGCAGTATGTGCGCTGCCCAAAAATGTAAGGATTCGTTCTCGCTAGACCAGCGCGCCAATGCCAAAGAACTTCGGGGAGAGCAATGCTAACAACAAAACGCGCGCAAAGACATCCCCCAAATGTTAATTGATTAGTAATGACATTAATAATAATTGGCGTTATAGTGAATCGTTGCAACTCGAATAATGTCCGGAAGATGAGCGATGGTCCAAAGACATTGTTACTCCTGGAGTTTCCTGTCCAAGCCCACAAGCGTAATATACGTACCTTTTGGCTGACAATGAGCGCATCCGACACCCGGGGCTTGCCTTCCGTCAGAGTACCCGTCTTATCGAATATGATCGACGTAACCTGTGGTCAGGACAGCAAAAACGCGTTGGGCACCCTAGCGTTGCCAAAAATGCAGACATCACCGCATATTAAGTACATACTCAAAAACCATTTAACCGAAATGCATTTTGGGGATAGACATAAATCATACGTTCAGAGCACTACATACTGCGTTACGTACATTCGACACTCTGTGGCATATCGTATGCGAACACAGCACATTTTTCAAATTGCTGTCACTCTATTAGTCATTTAGAAATGGTATATATTCGTTTTTTTCACAACCAAGAGCAATTTACAAGCAGTATCGCAATCGACAGGCCAGTTTGTGAATTTGTTTGATTGTAAATCCTTGCAGGAGCAAGCGATCTTGCTAGAGGCTGGAGCTGTCTGGTATCCATATTTAGCTGTTATCATTATTTACATTGGCTACTTTCATAATGTATTCTCACCAACAGATGGGAAATTGTACGAGCACCCGATGTAAACGCTCAGCGAAAAATATACCAACGATCCATGCAATGACATCGCACTCGAGTGGTATGTAAAATTTGAAAGAATCGCCAAGGCGGATGCCAAGTCGACACATGACAGCGGCCCCGGAAATGGAAAGCGCTACGTTTAGCTTCACATCTGGCATTCCAAGGCCTTCTTCTCAAAGCTGTCGAGGCTTACCGTCAAGTCATCCGGGAGCGGGATCGCAGGTCCTAATCGACCATCCAAACTATGATGTGTAATGCTTATGATCGCTGGTAAAGGTCACACAAGTCCCAGCAAAACTCGGGCTGGTACAGGCACAGTACTCAATATCGTCTGCCCCAGAATGGTGCTGGTGCTTGGATTATTCGATATACTTCCGTGGAGTTGACGCAATGTTCCGTCCTCATTTTTTCTGGATTCCACTTGTGAGTAGCCGTAATACAAATCGCGTGACATCGATTCTTGCAAAATTCAGAAATACAGTGCTCCACTACATACCGTACGTATACCACGAGTACCAGATATGAGTACTTGTATAAAGCTACCAAGATATCTACTTCATAATAAATCGCATAAAGCAAAAATAAATGTACCTGCAAGGACGCAACGCGTCCGGTGCTGAGCTACAGCGACGTTCCGATATATCATGTCCTACATTTAGCGGTTATTTCTGGGATGCTTCAGCACAGCTCTTTTACAAAACACTTTGTCACGCGGAGACGCGAGTAATAACGCACTGTTCGTACGGATTTAAAAAAATTACGAGTACAAGTACCGTACGAAGAGCGACTATAGTCGTTAATTTAATATGTAATGATGAATTACAAGAAGAGCGGGTAAAAGCCGTATAGCTGTATTAATTAAGGAAGTGCAGCAAAATGTATTTTGGTTGAGAGCTACGTACTGAAAACCACGTCAACATGGTCAAAGCAATGGAAAGATTGGAATGAGCAGCACCTTGCGAGCAAACTCGATGGCCTCGCCGGTCTTGATCAGGATTCCATTGTGAGCGGCGATACCTGTGCCCACCATTAAAGCTGTTGGCACCGCCAGTCCCATTGCGCAAGGGCAGGCCACCACCATGGACGCAATGCCTGCAATCACATGTACGACAACAATTATGTAGCATCACAGCCATCTGAATCAGGCTGGCGCAAAACTCAGGTTCGGATATTCCTACAGCGGCAATCTGCCCAGCACAATTCGATGGAGCAGCATACACAACCAAGGCGATGTACAGCGAGAACATGAGCACTTAGATAAAATAGGTACACGTTCAACAGTGTTGGTGTGGCACGTGGAGGGGGCTCTCACCCATGTTGAGGGCAAACGCTAGGGGTGTGCTACCGTGCATCCACTCTTGCGGCACGGCACCCAGCTGCGCAGCGATCATCCATCCGCTGAACACGAGCAACGAAATAGAGATGATGGCGGGCACAAAAACTTGGCTGATCGCGTCAGCCATCGCCTGCACTGGCGGTTTGGAGGTCTGCGCGTCCTCGATCATGCGGACAATTTGGCTGAGCACCGTGTCGCCGCCGATAGAAGTGATGCGCATGTAAACGGTTCCCTGTTTGAAGTACGGATCAAATATCACATTCAGTTTTGATAATGGCTTAAAATCGGCTGATAAGCTGTGCATGTGTGCGTGTGCGTGTGTGTGTGTATGTGTGTGTGTGTGTGTGTGCGTGTGTGCGTGTGTGTGTGTGTGTGTGTGTGTGCGGGTGAATGTGTGTGTGTTTGTGTGTGAATGTGTGTATGTTTGTGTGCGTGTGTGTGTGAACGGCTCTCTGGGTGTTCGTGTGCGTGCGTGTGTATGTCTCCTTTCGCATGCGTCGTGTTCGTGTGGGTGCGTGTATGTGTCTCTGTGTGTGGGTGATGTGTGTGTAGTGGTGGTGTGTGTGTGTGTGTGTGTGTGTGTGAATGACTGTGTCTGTGGATGCAATGTGTGTGTGTGTGTGTGTGTGTGTGTGTGTGTGGATGATGTGTGGGTGTGGGTGTGGGTGCGGTGTGTGTGAATGCATGTATGTTTATGTGTATACGTGTGAGAACATTTGAAAAGGTATGTGCATGCGTGTACAGTTGAGAATGGGGTCAGTGCCCACCTCGCGCACAACAGTAGCGCCCATCAGTATCTCGTCCACGCTCTTTGTCACTGGCATGCTTTCGCCCGTCAGCATGCTCTCGTCCACCTCCGCCGTGCCCACCAGAATCACACCATCTGCAGGCACAGCACCCCCGCGCACCACCTACGTCCGAGTTACAATATCATAGAGCTCAACAAAGCATCCAGTTCGCACAGTAGAAAGCACGCGCGCCGAGTAAATTGAGGCCATGCTACAGTAACGACTGACAACAGTAGCACCACCACCACCCCTCCCACCTTCAGAACGTCCCCAGCTTGCAGCTGCTCCACCGGAATGGTGCGCTCGTCCGTGACCTGCCCCTCCTCGTCTATGGTCAGCAGAACAGCTGTCTGCGGTTTCAGGTCCAAAAGCTTCTGAAGCACGCGAGAGGTTGCACCCTAGAAAAAGATGAAAGGTGAATAGTCAGTCATCCCTGTCGCCGCCCCATTATCATTCCCGGCGAAACACGTCACCTAAATAGAAGGACAGCCGCTCTCAGTGGTTGGGGGAATAGTTGCGGTGTAATAAGATGTGGTTGTAGCCCGACCTTGGCGCGCGCTTCCAGCCACTTCCCCAACGTGATGAACGCGATCAGGTCCGCCGACACTTCAAAGTAATCGTTGGGCCAGTGCGCCGCGGCACCGGTCGCCAGTCCAGCCAGCACCCCAAAGGCGCCGTACACGTAACTGACGGAGGTCCCCAGGGTCACGAGGAGGGCCATGTTGGGCGAGCAGCGGAGCAGCCCGTGCGCAGCATCCCTGGAAATGAAGAAACACAGCGACGCCTTAGCAGCGCAAAACACAATTTACGCACAAGTACAAAGTATTTCGCAGTATATCACAAACGAACAGCGTAACAACATAGGTTGGAAAAGTAAGAGATAGGGGGTATACTTGTAGAATTTCAGGCCGGGTGGGCCGAATTGAGAGAGCGTAGCCAATGTCCAGCAGATCAAGTTGGACACGCTGAGCCCGGGAACGAGTTCCTGCGACAGAGGAAAGGGGTGTGAGTGTCTGAGAGGGCGGGGGAGGTTCGGTGGGCGGCGAAAAGTGTGTCTATAGAGCAGTCAAAGAGACAGGGAGAGGTTATGGTGGTGAGGCACCTTGTTGAGGAAGCCCTCGCCTAGGTGCAGGTGCATGAGGCCCATGGTGATACTCGCGATTGGCAGCGCGCACAGCAGCGCCCACCAGAACAGCACCGCCCTGCAGCATTCGGTGCATTGACAACCAGTTGGAAACAGTGGTAAATTAACCCCCAAAGCCCCACTCAGTGTTGAGACCAGTCACGCGGCCCAGCTACCACATCGTATAGCAAAGTTGGCGACAGTAACAACTGTCAGATGATAGCTCCTCGGCAGGCGAGGTGCATGCCGTTGGAGGGGGGGAGGGGGGATCAGGCACGCACCACTTCAACGCCTCCGATGGTTTGCGATCTTTGGAGTCTTTGTTACCACCGGAATGCCAGGACTCGGGCACGGCAGAGTAGCCTGCCGCTTCCACGGCCTCCACGAGTGTTCGCAGCCCCGTCTGTGTTCATCACAGGCATAGCAAGCGATAGAGCGCGTGTGGACGTCAGGGCAGGAGATTCTGGGGAAGGTACGTGTACCAATAGGTACATTTGACCGAGACTGAGTATTCATCAGACATTGGGTATCAGCTGTGAGGCCCAAAAGCTGTTTTGTGTGCAGCTACCTCTGTTGTGTCGAAAGTAACAGTCGCCTTCTCCGTGGCGAAGTTAACACTGGCAGACTCCACGCCCTTCTGGGACTGCGCATGCATCGGGGTGGGGGGGGGGGGGGGGGGGGGGGGGGGGTTCATATGATTGGCGAAAAAAAACAGAGGAGGCAACAGCTCAAGACAAAGAAGGAAGTTGAAAAGAGAGAGGACTCACCCGGAGCACACCCTCAATGTTGCTGGCACAGTTGGCGCAGCTCATATCACCCAGCAGCAGACGGGCTGTTGTCACTTTTGACCCGTCAGAAGGCGCCTCCTGCACGCACGGAAATGGATCAAAGCGAGTCGTATATCAGCCTCGAGAGACACATTTCATGATTGTGGCTAGGAGCACCACCTGTAGCTCCGCATCATAACCGGCGTCGTCGATCTCTTCAATCATTTTATCTGTGTCAGTCATAGAAGAGTTGTACTCCACAGTTGCCTTCTCTGTCAGCAGGTTCACCTGAACAAGAAAGTGCTTAAGTCATGGATTGTCGTCACTAATCCTTTCGCCTGGTGTGATTGCCTGCTGTGAAAGACGTACGAGAGACAGTGCGTCCGCGAGTGTGGATATATGTGTGTACAAGTGTGCATTTGTGTATATGTGTGTGTCTATTTGTCTGACTGTGTGTGTGTGTGTGTGTGTGTGTGTGTATCTGTCTATCTTCGCGTGTGTGTATGTGTGTGTGTATGTATGTGTGTGTGTATGTGTGTGTATGTATGTGTGTATGTGTGTGTGTGTGTGTGTGTGTGTGTGTATGTGTATGTGTGTAGTGTTTATATGTGTGTTCGTATGTCTGTGTGTCTACGGCACGTGTGTGTACGTATATGTGTGCGTGTATGTGTGCGCGCGCGTGTGTGTACAATATGTTATTCCAAATCGATCTATGAAACTTATCATTTACTGAATATTTAATGATATTTGCTGGTTATAGTTTTGGTACTCTGGGAGGGCAGGGGCTGTGACCTGGGCTAACAGCACACCGGACATTCCCCCCAGCGCATGCTCCACAGCATTAGAGCACGAGCTGCAGGTCATGCCATGCACCAAAAAGACCGCTTTCCGCTTGTCATCCTCTGACCGTGTCGCCTCCTGCGCTCCGGACGACGGCTTCAGCGGCCTGGACACCATGTGACTGATCTCCGCCCCGTAGCCGCACTCCTGCACGGCCTGCTCGCAGCAACGTTGGTTGGGTGAATCATTACCATTGAAGATGGTCGCACACATCAATGAAGATGCCATAGCTGCCTCACCACTCACCCCTGGCTTACCTTGAGAAGCAGCTGCAGAGAGGGCTGACCGATGATGAGCACCTCCTGCGCCGCGATGCTTATGGTCTCGTAGACAATGCCTGGCACCATGGCATCACGTAAATGTGCTCCAGACAGCAGTCAGGGTGGGGGTGGTTGGCAAGACATGGAAGGAAGGATTCCCCTACAGCTTCAGCAGAGCGAAGGAAGAGGGGGTGGTTCTGACCTGGCACCTCTGCCAGCCGTGAGCTCAGCTGGGCGGCCTTCTCTTTAGTGTCGACCCCCGTCAGTGACACCAGGAGCTGCAAAGCAGAGGTCGTTCAGCAAAGTCAGTGAATCAGTGCATACATGTCAGACCTGAGACAAGATACCCTAGACACCTGGTGCAGCTAGCTCACACAAGGAAGGGGCCAGATAGTCGATTCAATATTGTGAAAATCTGAAATAAGTAGAGAAATATGCTTACACACATGAACGAGCCACATTTCATGACCGATTGCTTAAATCACGGATAGATGTAGAGAGTAAAATGCGGACGTGAATAACAAACCCTTGAGCTTAAGCCATAAATATTAAACACGAACACCCTCAAGACAATCGTATAATTGTCAATCGATTAGATTCACAAATAACAATTATTAGGGATCTAGAGTCAACAGTGCATACACCACAGCTTACACAAGTAGCGTTAGGCGCTCACCTGGCTCGCTCCCGGCACAGCTCGAACTCGGCCACAACAATGCGGCGTCCAACGCTCCACCGCATCTGATAGCATATCCGCGGTGACCGCGGAGCCGACGTCGAGACTTACCAGCACCTGGCGACAACGGACAGACACCACCGACAAACGATTCATACGTCATGATGGATCAGTGGTTAAAACAGGTAAACAGTACGCCCAATCCCAACACACATATGCACATACACATACACACATAAAACACACCCACACATAAAACACACAAACATAGACAAATATGCATTCACACACAAACAAGCGCGCACACACACACACACACACACACACACACACACACACACACACACACACACACACACACACACGCGCGCGCACACACGCGCGCGAGCACACACGCACACACGATCAATGTACATAAACGCACACACGCACAAAATCACACACACCTTCCGTTCCCCATCATCTCCGCCCCGCACACTGCACTTGCCCTTGCTCTCCATGGGACATGTTCCTGAAGGCTCTGGCCCCACCAGGGTGACTTCCTTCACACCGCCTACTTTCTGCACAACACCCCAACGCCGGTGATACGGGAGTCAAGGAATTAAAACGGCAGCAAGGCCAAACGGGGAGGTTTACAATCGACCCAGCACCCCGTACCTCCAAAGATTGCTTCACAATGGACGCACAACGCACGGAGGTGAGCCCTCGAACTGTCAGCACCACCTCCGACGTCTCGCCATGGATCTTTTCAGCCACCGCGCCAAAGGTGACGCCGTCCAGGGCGTGACGCACACCCCCCACCTCGGCAACCTGGGCACCCCCCTGCAGCGCCGCCGTCTGCAGCGCTTCAAGCGCGACTGGATGCTCGCTGCGGAAAAACACCTTCACTTCCTCCACAGCAATTCCCGAGTCTTTGCGCTTGCTGTCAGCCATCTCCACTGGCTCAACCGCAACCACCCCCGGCACTGCCTCGAGCTGATGCAACATGTTGGGGGTGAGCAGCGACACGGGGGAACCGCTCCTCTGAGCGCTACCCAGTCGTAACACCAGCTCTTGCTCACTAGGCCCACCCTGCGATTCCCGCAGAAATTAACAGGCAGCACAGCTATCAAATATATAGTATTACGGCGACAGATTTGTGTGTGTGTGTGTGTGTGTGTGTGTGTGTGTGTGTGTGTGTGTGTGACGTTAGATATCTGTCTGTATATCCGTGCGTGTGTGTGTGTGTGTACGCACGCGCGCGTGCTTGTTTGGGGGGGGGGGGGGGGGGGGGGGGGGGGGGGGGGGGGGGGGGGGGGGGGGGGGGGGGGAGATGTTTGTTTCGATGCGTGTGTGTGTGTGTGTGTGTGTGTGTATGCATGTGTACAGGTGTGTCCGTGCGTGTGAGTGTGTGTGTGTGTGTGTGTGTATGTGTGTAGGTGTGTCTGTACGTGTGTGTCTATGTTGGGTGTGTGTGTGTGTGTGTGTGTGTGTTAGGGGGCGAGGTGGGGGGGGCGTGTGTATGTGTGTTTGTGTGGACGCGCGTGTGTGTATGTGTGTGGATGTGGGTGTGTATGTGTCTGCATGTGCTTATGTGAGTGTATGTGCCTGCATGGGTCTGAGGGGTATAAAGGCATGTGCACATGTGAGGGCTGTATGTGCAGATATGAAATATGACCACGAGCCTCCAATCATACCTGTGGCTCCACTTGCACGGACGAGCCACGTTCGCGTGTTTTAGAAAAGGATGAACGGCGTTTGTGTGCCACGGGTGCAGCCTTCTTTGCGGGTGAGCTTCGCTGGATGACTCCCTGAGCATCCATTACCGGTGACCAAACAGGTACATACACACACACACAACACACACAAACACACACACACACACACACACACACACACACATACAAACACACACACACACACACACACACACATACACACACACACACACACACACACACACACACACACACACACACACACACACAAACACACACACACATACATACACACAAACACGCAAACAAACACAGACACACACACACACATACACACATACACACATACAGACACACACACACACACACACACACACACACACACACACACACACACACACAGGACGGCCCCATCAGGACTTTGTTTGCTCACACATCACTGCTCCCCCTTGCAAGCCTATCATCCCGTCCCTCCATGCAGATTCAACGATAAAAGCCAAGGCGATCGAAAATATGATTCTCACCTGCAGCTTCGAAACAGGGACCTTCTGCGCCTCGTCCACCTGCGGAATCAGCGCAGGAGAAACTCAGTGACAAGGGTGAGCCATATCGCCACCGATGAAGGGACTGAGCAACGACATGCACCACTGAGCCATACCCAAATGACCACAGCTGTTGACTCCCTGTTTACAGCCGCATACACCACTCCCCCAACATCCTGCGCAACATCAATCATGACAGCCGTGTTCACTCAGCCCCCGTCAGTGAAGCAGGCGTAACTCCCACCCTACATGGTGACACCACCATGCGCCAGCGCTGCACCCACCTTGAGCGCCTTTATCATCCGGCTGTGGTCGCCGCCTCCGCCCAGCCCACGCACCTACCCACCAACAAACAAGCAAGCAGTCACATCACACCCACCCCTACCCCCCTTTCCCACCCAGCCAGACAATCCATTTGTAGACAGGCGGGTGCTTTACTTGAAAGGGAGAGTACTCACCTGCAGGATATGCTCCCGCACTCCTTCTGCGCTGCTTGTGTAGTTGCCTGTTGGCAGGGCATAGTCAGTTAAAACACAGCGCGCGTTGTGTGTTTGGGTGATACAGTAACTAGTATATATATCTCGGCAAAGGGAGGAAAGCACGGATGCGTCGCTGCAAGCAGTGCTGCTGCCAGACTCCCACGCCCTCACCCGCGCTGTCTGCCGCGCTTGTGAGCGTTCCAAGAGTGACGTAAGCCGACTCGTCCACCGCCACCGCGAAGCTCTGCGCGCCCGGGTCCAGCTCCACTGCCAGCACGCCCGGCACGCCCGCCAGCGCGCCCTGTTCGGAAACCAAACCGGTAAGATGCGAAACCACGCGCGCACGCGTCACTGTCACTCGCCGATAGCGGCGAGAGCGTGTGGGTGGCTTTGCGTCATTTTGTAAATATTTCAAGCTATATTTGTGGATTATAGTCATGTTGATGCGGATGTTTCGGTGGGGGCTTGCCTCGATCCGGCCCGCGCAGCACTTGGACAGCCCGCCGCTCTTTCCACCTACCACGCGTATGACAACACTTGCGGGATGGACCATGGTGAGAAAGTGCATAAACGGACTTTGCCTACCGTCTCGGAACGGCTCGTTACTTTCGTGATGCCCAGCGTGCGTGTGTGTCGAGACAGTCGCAGCACAGACACACGCAGCCTAAAATAAGTGGCGCTCCGTTCGGCGAACAGTATTCTTATCACTGAGCTTTCTGGAACCACGCCAGCTTTTCGCGGGGACACCACGACCGATATCAAGAAGTGTGGTTGAATAGTCAGCTCGAACCCGAGCACAACGGGCGGTAGGACCGTGCAAGCTAGCAAAAGTAACTGCCAAGGCGGGAGATCAAGAACGGCTGATGAGCTGTCCCATCAGCGGACAGCAGCCGTCGCAGCACCAAAATAATCCTCGTCGAGCATCCGTTTATTATTTTGAAATTATATATACGCGCTGCATGATGGATTCGTAATTAGCGATAGTACTACGGGGCTAGGGCACATCACCACTGAACGACAGACGGAACGCAGCCAATTACGCGTGTACCCCCGACACGTGGGACATATGTGAGATTGTACGGGTGTTCGAAAAATGCCGCACATGTAATTTTTTCTAGTCTGAACGCATTGAGAAAAACTGAACGGCGTACTGAACTATCCCCCTTTATGGATAGCTTCACACCAAAAAATCCGACGCGGCATCCCGACGTACTAAACCGTACCAAATCGTATCAAAACGTACCATAATGTACCAGTCCGTATCAAAGCGTACCAGAACGTATGAAACGTACAGCAACGTACTATAACGTACTTAACGTACACCGACGTACCCAAATGTAGCAAATGTGCCGGAAGAATATTTCGTCTATTGGTCGTCGTATCGTCGGATATTCTATTTCTACTATTCGGAATAATTTCAGGCATTTTCAGGGATAAGAAACGCGTGGTTGGCTTTGATATAATAAAATAGCCGCCGTGATTGATACTACACATTTATGTCGTACTATTATATGGTCAGATTGGGTAAATCTAGAGGTTTGCTACCCTACCCTCCATGTGTACGGGATAGTAGCCCATGCGGTTGGTATCACCGTTATTAGCGACGCGTCACCCCTCCAGCACAACGATATTGTACTAGCAGGGTGGCGCGACCAACCAACTAAACAACCTTCACCAACGGACAGCGCTAGCTAGGCACTAGCTAGCAGCAACCCTTAAGCTGGTGCGTTCCCCGAGTACCAGCACTCTCTGCTTTCGCGCTCGGCCCATCTAGGCCTCGCGCGAACGCAGTCTCGACTCTCGTAGTCGAGTAGGGTGTCAGTACTTGTTCTTTCGTTTTGATACGCACCTTGCGTCACAAGACACTACCAATATGGTTCATGTTACACCGCATTCCGATATGCATCCTGTGGTTACCGCACCTCGACACATCGCCGAGGACACTCTCTCTCAGCTACACGTAACATAACTAATCCGAACGGCGTGTGAGGCTTTTGAACTCAGAATTTCTGCGCAGATCAAGGCGAATTCGTTCGCCTTACTTGCCCAGATTCAGCAGCTTAGAAACCAACCTACACGTTTGGACCAGCAGTCCATTCCCGCTGTCGCAACATGTGCGGCAGAGGGTGGAATGGAGGCCCTTGCGCCACCTTTCGACTCGCTGCCCGACGACCGCGACCTACTCGCGTCCAACGTCGTCGACTTCACCCCCGTCCGTGAAGTAAAAGTCTTCGACTCTAGTTCCAAGACTTGGCCTGACGCAAACGCTACCCGTAGTGACTCCCTCCTAAAGCCACCCATCCACGGTGACTTTTTCAGCGATAACTCAAGCACCTACGCCGCCGTCGCGGTTCCAGTGGTGCGTCGGTCTACTACCACTCCGCCTCCAGCACGTCGTACCGTTTGGCATCGACTTCAGCCTTACTCCACTCCGAGGCTACCGCCAACCACCTACCGCCAGTGGCGCACCCGCGTGCGCCCTAGCATCCCATTGCGCCCGCCGGCCGACCCTGACCCTGATACAGGCACGACTACAGCGGCGCGACAAGCTCCTAGCTACAGGGCAGCCGCGCTACACCTCTACAGGCGGCGTTGCACCTCCCCGCTTCGACAGAGAATTTTCTCTGCGCGCTCTACACCTCTTCTACTTCACCCCCCGCCTACTCGAGAAGCCATCGCAGCCGACACCGCGTCCGGCCTTGCGAACTTTTTTATTCGGCGCGAACAGTACAAGACCTGCAGCCTCATCACACGCAACGCCTACGCAATCGGAAACGCACAGCACCTCCGCGCCCCTGACGTCCTCTACGAAGACCACGCGGGCACAAGCCTCCTCACTGCCCTTGTGCCCCGTACGCGCAAGCCCACGCGACTACTGCGCTTGGGACAGAGCCATCTCGTACCATGGCAACGGGCACACAGCGCCCCAACACTGTTTTCGCCGACTCCCGGCCTAAC
Source organism: Tetraselmis chui (assembly GCA_026401115.1). Taxonomy (NCBI): domain Eukaryota; kingdom Viridiplantae; phylum Chlorophyta; class Chlorodendrophyceae; order Chlorodendrales; family Chlorodendraceae; genus Tetraselmis; species Tetraselmis chui. The sequence goes on from JAPMLY010001000.1 coordinate 70,136, forward strand.
TGCTAACGCCAACCTCGCCTCGCGGCCAACTCCAGAACCAGACCCCGGCGGTACAAATGGCCACTTTATGCCCGGCCCACACTCGAAGCTGCCGCCGCTAACGTCTTCCCCAACACGTCGGCCTCCCCGGCATCACAGGTCTGCTGGTATGCTTTTGCGTGCGCCATCCTCCCCGGCATTCTACGTACACGCCTTAACTACTACGACCGCCGCCGAGCTGCCTAATCCCGCCTGCGCCTCTATTGCCTCCAGCAACAGCACTTGCCTGCCCCAGACAGATGGCGCCCAACCGTTGCTCACTGACGGCGGGGCATATTTCCACTGTAAATACGGAGAGGCCGCAGTTCCGCGACCGCCTACGCCGGTACCGGATGCAGGCAATGCTACAGTGCCAATCAACAGCCAGATGATGCCGAATTTTTTTTACACACGTGCATCGCTACCGCCAGCCCACAGCGGCCACCTCCACGGCCCGCCAACGTTCGCTTACCGCTGGCCTACCACCCGGCCGCCTACCACTGACGCTGACCAACTACGGGTACGTACCTGCGTTCCACTACCCCGTCGCACGTACCGCACCACCCTCTGGCGCCATTGCGGGTCGCCTCGACCCGCGCAGCGTCTTCTCCCGTCACGCTGCCCGTCCCGCTCGACTCTTGACTACCAAAATAAAAACCACCACAACCAATCGCACGGCCTCCGTCCGGGCAACGCAGCGCTTTCTCGCCACAGCGCCACGCCTCCCCTCCCGCTCCCCGCTGGCCGTGCTGACGCCCGCCACACCGCGGCACTCCATGCAGCCGCGCAAGCCTTTGGCTTTATCTACCTGGCAAACGTGCCCTCGGGTAAATGGTCAGATTGGGTAAATCTAGAGGTTTGCTACCCTACCCTCCATGTGTACGGGATAGTAGCCCATGCGGTTGGTATCACCGTTATTAGCGACGCGTCACCCCTCCAGCACAACGATATTGTACTAGCAGGGTGGCGCGACCAACCAACTAAACAACCTTCACCAACGGACAGCGCTAGCTATGCACTAGCTAGCAGCAACCCTTAAGCTGGTGCGTTCCCCGAGTACCAGCACTCTCTGCTTTCGCGCTCGGCCCATCTAGGCCTCGCGCGAACCCACCCACCCATCCCTGTATAATCCTGCGCTAATCTTCCCCCAGGCCATGCCTGTGAGGGTCTTTTGGCCATTCTGTAAGCAAGCTGACATCTTTGGCAAACGTGCCCTCGGGTAAATGTTCGTTTCAAGTTTCCGGTACATTATATTGTATCATACTGGAATGCTTACTTACTTACATAACTTACTTATGTACCAAAAATAATGATACGGAAAAACGTTCTACTAATCTCTCTCTCTGTCTCTCTCTCTCTCTCTCTCTCTCTCTCTCTCTCTCTCTCTCTCTCTCTCTCTCTCTCTCTCTCTCCCTCTCCCACAAACACACACACAAGCATTGCGTACGAAAGCGACTCAAGATGGAAACGCTCTTGGGAGTCAAGCACTTAACGAGACATGGAGACTACATGTTCGGCTTCGACATACACGACGGGTTCTACGCGCTGTGCATCAACCCAACATACCTTGACTACTTTGCCGTGATCGTACGCGGACAACTCTAAAGACTCCCGGGGCTACATATGGGGTGGTCGCTATTCCCCTTCTATTTTTGCAAGATGACGCTCAATTTCGTAAACTTCCTTTGCGCACCGGACCCGGAACTCCCTATCGCACTGAAAGGCAAATGCACGAAGACATGCCTTAGAAAACGCACTTGCTCGGCGCCAAGATTTTACCCTACGTCGACGATTTTCTCCTATTCGCATCTACCGAAGAGAAGGCGCTCACCTTACGCCAACGCCTAGCCAAGTTGTTCGACCGTCTCGGCCTATTGCGAGACCCAACAAAGGGTTTTTGGAAGCCATCGCAAGTCGGCTACCACCCGGGCATTAACATCGACACAACGTCTAGCTACGTTTACGCGTCGGACACGAAACTCACTAAAATCGCGCAACAAGCGAGACAGCTCATCGGACGAACTACACGGAACGCGCGCTCGCTACCCGTCAAGGACCTTCAATCACTTGGAGGCTAGACACAATACATTTTCTTGGCGATTCCAGCGGCCAGATTCTTCCTCCGAGAACTTCACTCCGTCGTCGGCGAGGTGTGGAGAGGCCTCGCCCGGTTAACACCCAAGCTGCGTCGCGACCTCCAGTGGTGGACGCGTGTTCCCAGTTAGTCCAACGGAAAACCCATTCACAAGCCCGTCGAAACCGCGTACCTTCACACGGACATCTCCGGTTACGGATGGGGCGCGGTACTGGACGAGCACGTCGAGGCTCGATGACTTTGGAGCGCTGAGGATGACCAACAACACCTTACAAGGAAGGAGCCGAAGACCGTCCGTCACGTTGTCGACAGTTTCTTGCCGCAAGTAGCCGGCCGCAACGTCCTCATGCACGAGGACAATCAAGCAATTTGTCGCATTGTGGCAGGCTTCACCTCGCGGTCACATGTAACGATGGAGGAACTACGACACGAACAACATCAACCTCCGGGCACGCTACATCCGGTCGGCATCCAAAGTCTAGGCAGACAAGCTCGGACGACACATCGACAGCGACGACTGGAAGCTAGACCCGATGTTTTTTGAGGAACTTCACTCGAGGTTCGGGCAACACTGGATCGATCGCTTCGCTTCGGCGCTCAACACCATACTACCACGATACAACTCAAAATTGAGACACCCGACGTGCGAAGCGGTGGAGGCGCTCCACCTCTCGGATGGTAATTGGCGCATGGAGAACAACATGTGCAAACCCATGACCCCTCCTACCGAACCACGTCCAAAAACTACGGTAGAGCGGCGGAGCGGCTACGGTGGTCGCCCTCCGATAGACAGGCAAGGTATGGCACCAAGCGCTTACCGAGTTGGCATGAGAAGCACTGATCGTCGCGCCCCGTCCAGAATTGTTTCAACCCGGACGTCAAGCGCTATGCGGTACAACAAGCAGTCCTTATTGGGCCGTCACTATATTTTAAGCTCTCTCTTGGCATGGCTCTACCTAAGACGAGGAGGGGTGAGTGCTACGTTAGCGGTTTTTAAGGGACTACACCTAGCGCCAAGAATCCCCAACTAGCAATCCGGCATACAAGCAAGGCCCAAGTACATGGTAAATGTCACGGCCAACACCAACCCGTGGATCGAGACGATGAAACCGTACATGACCATGATTCTCGGCTCGGCCGAGACCCTAGCCCTACTATCCGCAGCATGGGTACCTAGCACAGCAACAAGTTACGACAATACTATCAGGACTTTCGTGAGGAGCACAGACTCGCGCCACTCGCTGCTAGCACACATGGCACGATACGTCGCATGGCTAGGACATATAGTCATATAAGTCAAGGCATATAGTCTACAACCTTACGTGTTGGCAATCAACGGCTTCTTCAAGAACCACGGTCTCGAAGCATTTTCCCTCGGCGACCTAGTCGCTAAGGTGAGAAAAGGACTTGCCGCCTCACAAGTCGCGATTGAAGACACGCCACTACGAGTCCGCATGCCAGCCTCCATCGTAGTCCAAGCCCTACGCATGGCCCAAGCCCTACACCTCCAACTCACGGATTCCACTACGCATGCGACGCTCCAAAAAAGCCCAACACGAGAGCAAGTACGACTCCTACGGGCGTGTATGACTGTGGTAATACTATAATATATTATTCTTTAGTCGCGGGGGCTCAATAACATATTGCTTAACTGAGGACCGCTTCGCTTCCGAGGAAGACGGAATTCAATGTTCTTTCCATCGTACAAGAAAAGGATCCATCGCGGTTTGTCATCAGAGCGCAAACTATTGGGTCACCTTCCGCCCACGATTCACACAAAGGCGATTCAAATGTTACCGTTCTTCGATTCTATTCGACGAAATATCTCGTTGGGCCGAAAATGCCCGACAGTGCGTTGGGCGATCGACGGGTCGAAGAAACACGACAAGTGGACAGCTTACACGCTCTCTGAATGGCTACACGAGGTCGCATCTGCGCTTTATGAGCTCCCCCCGGAAGGTTTCAGTTGAACGTCGCATTCTTTACGCAAGGGAGCAGCGACAACCGCCTACAACGTCGGAGTTACTCTACCGAAGATCAAGTACTTCGGCAGCTAGTCAATTGAGCCAACCGTCGTCCTTGACTACATCGACCCGGCCGTCCTTGAAGGACGATCGGAGTAGCTCTTCTTTGGTTGGCTAACACCTTGGGGTGGCCAACCGACGATCAACCCGCCCAATGGCGACAACATTGCAAACGAGCCTTCCCCTCCTTTGTAAATGGTCAAATAATCATATGCGGGTTTACATAACACTAGGGGCGAGAATAATCGGGTGTTGCCACGACGTTACAAATTCTAACTGCTAGATTACGCATGTCACAATGGTAAAACACAGACATGCGTTATCCCTTTATGACGCGCCGACACACAGAGGAGGTATGCCTTTGCGTGAGCTACCCTCCCTCCTGATTCCCGCAATTAGCGTACGTACCGGGCCCGGGGCCCCTTGCCAGCAAAAAATTTAAGAGATCAACATGGCTGGCAAACGGAGCCTACCGTTCTTTGTAAAGTTATTGAAATAGCGACGTGGCACCACATGCACACCGACAGCCGGTGACTATATTCTACATGTACGGGTATAACATTATCGCTCCAAAACTTGTGCTAGCCCTCTGCTATCCAATTATTAGTTCTTCTATCTTACACAATAAGCACAATATGGGTGCCCGCCGGCGGCGCAGCGGCGGCGGCCCCGGAGTAGGGTGCGCTCGCAGGCCCGTCGGCACCTACCTCTACCTCCACGCGGTGGGCGATGGTAACCATGTAGCCGTGCCGAGCTTGGCACGGTAGAGGGCTAAACGAAGTACCGGCGGCTGCGATTCGCGGGATCGTTAGCTTTCGGGAAGCCATGTTCAAAAGGTTATGGAAACACATAATATCCGTACAATAGCACTAAGATCTCCCGCTCGGGGCGTCCGATATGTTTTTTCGCGACTGAATATTCAAAGATACTCTCCCGACAAGGGGGAGGGGACGGTGTTTGCAAATATTTTTTTGCGAAAGGGGGTGCGGACGGATCAACGGTGGGCCGCGGGTATTGGAGCTAGCGGCGGGCAGCCGGGAAGCACCGCCAATGCAAGGCGCTCGCTAGCAGTCGTCCAAACCTATGAGATTCGAGTCTCCATGGGAGTGAGGCTAGGAGCTACGCAGGACGGAAGAGGATCGCAGCCGGAGGAGCGACACGGTCTGGCGGCGGATGTCCACATGATCGACCGCCGCCGGAAAACCCGGTACGGAGGGTTTCGGATAAACAATTTCCGTACCCACAATCTTTTGAGGAGTGGCGACTCGATCAGCGAGTTCGACCGACCACTCCCCCAATCGGTACCCAATTATCGACGGGCTGCCTAAGGCATGGTGCCTAGGGTTATCGCAACGGCACTCTTCTTATAATAGCGGCCATGTGACAGCGTAAACCATTGGGGAGGGTACGGGCGGTTTTCGCACGATCACATAGGTGTTGGAGACAAACGGAGACGGACATGGAACATGAGAAAATCTGGCGCGGAGGCAACAGCGCCGGCCATACACCGTTTGCAGCTATGGACTTCCTCTCTCCCCAGCCCTCGGAGGAGTAGGGAAGTCCGGGCTAGGAGGCTAGGAGGCGAGCTGCGAAGGGAGGAGCACCGATATCTCGGACGGGGAGCGCGTGGATCGGGACGGGACCGTCGACGGCCTCTGCAAGGGGTTTTATCGGTTGCCTTCCCCCCAAAGCTCCGGCACGACCGAAGTCCCACACGAGCATAGGCATGGTAGGCCCGTTGCAACGAGCGCCAACTAATCAGCTAGGATGTTCACCGCCTCGCCATAGCAGCAGCGGGTTGCGCATCGTGGAGACTAGCGATAAATTATTTTTCATACCTAGTGTACAATTAGCATTTAATAGCATGAATTTTACGGTATTGTTATTGGCATTGGAGAAGTTGGGATTCGTGGATCCAGGCCTACGATAGAAAAGGTGCTCTAGTGCCTCGGGAGAATTGGTGGTACGGTACGTGTACCACAAAATCGTGTGGTACGGACTGAAATTTTGATTTAGTACTTTTGAATTAAATATCGCTTAGGAGCGCGGCGCCGCTCCGTAAGTTGTATCGCTCGCGGGTAAAGCTCATCCGCTTACTGCGAAGGAATCTCCACAACATATATCGACCAAAGTCGGTTCAAACTCTACTCCAAGTCTAGCGACGCCTGAATTACGTAGCTAAGGGGTATTAGCGGTTACGTGTGGTTGGGGGAGAGCAACATAGCAAAGACGGGGGTGGGATGGCACTGTTTAGATGCGCAACGGCGGTGACATCGCTGCACTTTTTTTCCTTTGCTTCGCTGCGACCGCCTCGGTCTGTGCAATTGGAGGCCACGAACAGGGGGGGCCAGCACACCCGGCAGGAAAACACTGTGAAGACCGCCTAACGATGAAACATGCTTAACTAGCATGGACTTTGCTATGTTATTTCAGGTTGTTCACTCTCAATCACCGGTAACGGGCGCGGTCGTCGCGAGTCGGCGTTCCCCGTGTCGGCAAGCGCATCATTGGAAGAGGGGCTAGCCTATGGCACAAACTTTCTTCGTCGGTCGTGCGTGGTTGCCGGCTATCCAGAATGAGAAAAACTAAGCTCATACCGAACATTTAGAATTGAAATGGCAATGCTTGCCTCTTAGCCGGGTTGTGACTTTGTGGGAGGGGGGAGCCATCGCGCGGGGAAATAGCTTCTGCGTACATCGTCACTTTGGCGAGTGTGCTTCTTCCGCGTTCTAGCGTCCCAATTGTATGGTGTTAGACCTTAAACTATTCGGACGTCGTTCGCTAATTACAAAAGCTGTCGGGGAGCATGAGTGCATGCGCTGCCTCGATTGGAAAAGGTTGGAGGGGGGGGGGACTGTTTCGAAGATGCTGAGCCACCAAACCCCCGCCGCCACCTTCTCACGTGTGACTTCCCATGATGTGTCACTTCGTATGTCACACGAGGCTACTATTTTCAACCCACCGCTGCTCATGTATTGCCAAGTATATATGTCAAAGGATCATTCTAGGCTTATCGTTGCATATAATGTGACTGTGGACAAGCCGTAGGACGGAGAGAGTGCGATGTTCTAGCTTGCTAGAATAATTCAAAATAATAAAAAAAACAAACAAATCTCTGAGTAGCATGTCATTGACGCCCGAGACGAAGGCTCGCCCGATAGCTGACCAGCACGCAACCCAGCCAAACCAATCAACAAGTCACGGAGAGGCAATATTCGAGGCAAGTAATCGTTTTCCCCCGTTCAAAGCTAAAATATGACCGGTTAGAGTTTATCGTACTGAGTTCGACATGGAGCCGACTTGACCGGTCTGACATCATGCCGGCGTAATCTCCCCAAAACTGTCCACAACTCGTGCCTGGTCGACGCACATACCAATCTATAGTTCCTAGCATGATAAAGGTGCGCTGCGCCGGAACATAGTCCCTCCACACGGCCTTTGCTTGAGAAGATACTCTCGTCGACGAGCACTTGCAGAAAGATGTCCATGATGTTGGTCGTTTGGACGGAAATCGACCTCCATGACCGCCAATGCACCCGATGACCGGGATTTCTTCGAAAAAGTGCTGACCTTTACACCATAAGGCACAGTTTTGAACCGGCCACGCGATGCCGATCTCGGTTTGGAGGTTGTATGGAGGCGCCAAAGATGAGCCGTTTCTGTGGTACACGTACCACAAACGTGGTACGGGTACCACCAATTCTCCCGATGCACTAAAAGGCATGATATCACATCGGCGCCCGAAGACAACAACCGTTAACCCTTAACTCGGTGATTGTTATAAACAATTTCATTTCATCACAATAACAACTGTACCGCTTATCGCTTGAGGCTACCTCTAGCGGTGATGTTACTTTGATTAAGGATTAGATCGCGACCATGCGATCTTTTTGCGAGTACAATTTGCGGCATTAATCACGGAATGTTCATAATGACGGCCCATAAGCTATCGCTCCGTTTAAATTTAGTTTTTTTTTTCATAAGCTGTGTTGGGGCTCACTCAAGCCCTAGATGTGGATGACTTACAGAATTTGGTATTGGTGGCCCTTAGGCCACCCTACACGCAAGGTGAAAGGGTATCGGGTGGGTGGGTTTGCGTGAGTGATGGCTCTCACAAAAGGCAGAAGGTGGACACACAATCGCTGCTTGTGCGTCATATTATGTGCGGACATTTTACTCTCCGTGCACGCGTGGGCGCATGAACCGTTAGGGGAGATGTACTGTCTGAGGTAACACATGATCCTGCGTAATTCTAGCGTTGTAATCCAAACCTCTACATTACCAATATGACCATTTAAGTTGTGTTGGGGCTCACTTATGCCATATGTCGCCGTCCAGCGTGTGCCGTTGGGTGGGGCCCCGCCATGGGTCATCCGACCAAATAGTTACCAAGCTCCCCGGGGAGTACTGTTGGGTCGATGTAGTCGAGAACTACGTCCGATTTCGTGCCCAACCGACGATGGACTTGATCTTCTGCATTGGAGTACCGATACAATACGTTGTAGTAGCTACACCTATTCGTAAGGAGTGCGAAGTCCATGCGAAACTTTCCGGAGGTTGTTCGTGTACTGCGCAAAGTACCCGTTATAGCCATGTTGGGAGGGTGTCCGTTGTCCAGATTGTCGTAGGTTTGTGCAAACTACTAATGGCCCATCGCTTGTCAAGAATCTTCCCGGCGGAGAGCTTGGTACGGCCAGCGTCGAAGTACCCTATTAGTTTCGCTATGTCAGGGTGAACATAGTCCGGTAGATCACATAGGAGTTTTCGCTCCGTGGAAGTACCGCGGTGTCCCTTTCTCGTTTTGTGGTAGAGGAGGATCCCACCGGTTGGTGTACACAATAGATCTCGAGACCATCACTCAACTCTTGCTCCCCCGCGACTAAAAAATGTTAACATGATCACAGTCGCCACATACGCTCTAAATAGAATAATGGTGTCCGACTGGGATTGTGTCCAAGAGTCGGTTAGCTGCGTGCGCATATCTTTAGCCAGGCGTAGCGATGAGACGAGAATTCGGGCTGGGAGGTACATGCGCGCGAGTCTTGGGTGGAGGGATACATGGGACGTTGCGAGACCCCGCTTGACTTTTCCTACTAAGTTACCTTGTGCAACTGGCTCATGGCCGTGGTCTCTGAAGAACCCGTTCAATGTTGAGAGGTATGGTTGCAGACTTGTTGCCTTGATGATGCCTCGTTCCCCGATCCATGCGATGTAGCGGGCTACGGTAGCGGCCGTCGCGGCTAGGTCTTGTCCCATGCAAAACTCGAAGTATGGTTTGATCGCGCTGATAGACGTGTCAAACGTGCTTTTCGCCCAAGCACCGGCCAGTCGAGGGTTTTTGCTCCAAAGTTGTCCATTCCCAATAATCGTTGCATGTAGAGGCGCATCGAGTCGGCCTAGGGGTTGTTGCAACATGCCACCTCGATCTTGTATCGTACCTTAGTTGCACGGGCGGGGTAGCTTTGGATTGCCGGCCAGTTTTGTCGTGTGTTGAACATGGTGAAAGTAGCACTCACTGCTCCCAGGCGGAGGTACAACCAGACCGGAAGTGAATCCGCAAGACAGTGACGGGTCAGTGAGGCTTGCCGATTGCACCGCGTCCGTGCCGCCTACCGGGACGGAACAAGTGAGCGCGGGCCGGCAAGACCGTCTCGTGGCACGCCAACTCGGTAATTGGATGGTGCCGCGCTTTGCCTTGCCAACGGGGGACGACCACTGTGGGAGATGCGCCGCTCTGTTGTAGCTTATGGGCGATGTCGGGTAGTAGTGGCCAAGGGGGGTTGCACCATTTGTTTTTGATGTAAGTAATACCTTCTAGTTATTAGTTGTAGATAGCTATTGTAAGCTATTCTAGATATGATTATTACATGTCTAGATCGGACATACCGATAACATGTTTGATTCGGTACTACAAAGTTGTCGCTAGGCTACACCTCTCACACTTCTGTTGTCCCGACACCACGCCTCGGGTTGGTTGTCTTTGTGACTGTCCTAAGTGCGTGAGTGTGAATGTTACTACGTTTGCGTTAGTTCCCTTCCATACTAATCGTGTCTACACGGTTCAACAAGTTATGGGCCCCCGCCTCACGTCACTCACGCACGACAACATGGCTCGGTGCGCTGCGATCGCCACCTCTCCCGCAGAAGGCAAGTTCACATAGCAATTTCGTACTTTCACCTTGTAGTAGGCGGTATCGCAAGTATAAACTGTGCTTTAAAAACCCACCCAACACCCACCTAAGTCAACCGCTCGAGGACGCAAGACAGCCACCCACACCGACGCACTCGTCGTGTGTGGACATGGTGCACACATGTCCAAGCAGGAGAAGGGGGGGCGCACAACTGGGTGAATACGCATACACCGGGTGCACGACAACCCTAGCCTAAATAGTTTATATATTTCTTTAGCGACTTTGGCGCCAGCGCATCACTCCACATGAACTAGCCGTGGCCTCGAGCTGTTTCCCACACTGGGTGGAGGATACCAAAAAGGTACTTTGAGACACCCCGGGGCTACATGCCGAGGGGTCGGCGGGCATCATGTCGTCTCTCTGAAACCACTGGTAGGCATTAGTCCGGCTAGTGGGTTTTACCGCTACCTGTCGTCATGTTCTTCCTTCGTCTGCCGCAATGGCACCAAACTCTCGTTCCACCTACTCTCCACCTCTCATGCCACCTGATTCCCTTGACCCTAGCTCGCAGCATAGCTCTCTCGCCCCAACCCCTGATACGCTCGCGCTTGTCCGTGAGTAAATGGTGATGATAAACGCTCATTTGGACGCGCATACGGCCGACGCCGCTGCAACTGCTGATGTAGTTGCTGCCGCCGACACCCTTGTCGTTCAGCGCCGTCGTGATGCGCAGCGCGAACCCCCGCGCGACGATCACTCCATGGACCCCCTCTCCCCACCTCCACCATTCCCCCATTTCGGCTATCCCCCTCCCACCCACGGAACCCTCTTCGCGTGGCCACTCGCACCCATACGGTCCGCCGCATGTTGTGCTCGATCATTCTCCATTCTCTGGTGGCCCGCCTCCTCCCTTTCCCGGCTAGCATTCCTCCCCTGCCCCGCGCGGGGCTCAAAGTATCCGTGGCGGGTGTTGCCCCACGATTGACCTCATGTCGTCGGCCGTGTTACCCATGAGGCAACCGGCTTCGACAAGGACGCCCTCAACCGGTCTATGAAGATGTAAGTACCCACCATGGGGGCACACCCGGACTTCAAAGAGTGAAAGAGGAACTTCCATATCTTCCTCTCCCTCAAAGCAGCGTACCTCATCCCTCAGGTGGCCATCCGCGAGTCGGGCGCCTGGCGGGATGAGCATGCCCAACACTACGACTACACACTCCTGCCGCATGCAGCCAGCGACAACAAGCGCAATTACCGGGCCATGCAGTGCGTGTTGATTTCACGCCCCGACTGCGCCACTGCAACTTGGGACATACGGTGTGAAATACTGGACTGCATGTCCTTCGCCCTCTCTCTCCCTCTTTTGGACAACCTCATGCTCATGCAACGCCCTAGACAGTCACAGACCGACTACGTCCACTTCATGAGGCATACGCTCGACGACTACAACGAAACCTGCGAGTTGGTTTATGGGTCTGCCGCCATCCACCCCCATAAGCAAGGCATGCCTATGAAGCGTGGCATATCTAGCACCGGCCCCTTCGACCATGCCAAGCAATGCGTTGTCAACGCATTTGACACAAACTACCTCATGTCCGCCGACGAGGTGATGGTCAGCATCCTCCACTTGGCACACAACATGGACGAGGGAGTCGCTGCCCCGGGCCTGCCACCCATGACACTTCCACCCCTCCCATCTCCGCGTTTGGCGTTGCTGGTCGCGGTTCGAACAACGGACGCGGGTAAAACTCCCGTGGCACTCGTGGCGGCCGTGGCCTACCTAACAAAGTTCAGCGCATGTGGTAGCACGAATCACATATTGTCCTCATGCACAACCTCGGATGACGCCCTTCTCAAGTGGACCCTTGCCAAACGCAAGATGATTGTCCAAAAATATGGCACTCCTACCGGCTCATCCTCTGCTCACACTGCCCTACTGAGCGACGGCCCCCTTGTCGACCCTGATACTATGCCCACCCTAGAGGATTGCACGGACGAATTTGATGACTGTGAGGTGCGTGTCCCCTTCACCTCTGTCGCGTTCTCATCCTTCATCGCTCCCGGTCGTGACCTTTCTCAGTTTTAAGTAGTTGATTCCGCGTGCTCGATCAACCTTACCGCGTTTCGACATGATTTCATTACGTTCGATCAGCCCGACACCCCCTCCCGCGTTGGCGGGGTCGGTGTTGATGTTTAGGGCTGTGGTACATTACGACTTTCTATTTTGTTGACGTCAGGCCAGATCATCCATTGCACAATTCATGCGAGGTACACCCTTGACCTCTCCTCTCGTCCATCGTATTGGTCGCCTCCTCAGTGTCAACTAGATGCAGTCGCATAGCGGCTGTGAATTCACTTTTTCCACTGACTATGACACTCGACTGATCATGGTGCCCACATAACTTGGTGTGCTGATGCCATCCGGCAACGGCCTCTACCTCATGCCCCACCAACTAGAGCAGCCCCATCACCCCCAGCGGCTTCACCACCTTTTGCGGGCGACAGTGTTGCCCTAAGTGCCATGTGCGACCCCGTACTTTGGCACCAACGGTTTGGACACTCTAATATGCAGAGCATGCATGCCCAGCACACCCACGGTGTCCCAACCAGCCCAACGTTCGCCACCTATGTAGCCAATGTTTCCTGCGATCCATGTTTGCTCTACAAGGCCATTGTTGCACCCCGCAACACCATTCCTTGCACGAAACCATCCCGCCCCTTGTTAAACCTTTCCGCTGACATTTGGGGCCGTGTGAATGTCTCATCCCCCCACGGGCTCCGCTAATGTATGCTCGTGATCGATCACCATACACACTACATGTGTGTGCGGTTCTTGAAGTCCAAAGAGGACACGTGCACACAGCTGGAAAACATCATGTTGGAATTGCGTCACTTACACGCACGACATCATTCTCAGTCCGGCGCATTTGCCCATGTCATCAAGCTTGACTCGGACACGGTTTTTGAGGCTGCCCCGACCCGGCCACGGTGCGCTCGCATGGGTGTCGGTGTACACTTCTTTGCTTCCTATGCCCATCACAGGCGCCCGCCGCCGGCGCACCGGCGGCGGCCCCGGAGGGGGGTGCGCTCGCATGCCCGTCGGCACCCCCTCACCTCTCTGTGGTGGGCGTTGGAAACCCCGTAGCCGTGCCAAGCCTAGCACGGTAGGGGGCTAAGAGTGCCGACAACTCGATCCGCAAGATCAGCAGCAGTCGGGAAAGCCATGTACATAGGGCTTTTGAAATAACAATTTCAGTGCAATACCGGCACCAAGATCTCCCGCTCGGCCCATCCGATATGTTTTTCTCGGTCGGTCATACTACAGGGTACAGTCCTACTTCGAGCGGGTGGGGCATGTACTCCAGGAGCGTGTGATGGCGAGGAGGGTACGCCCGGATCAACGGTGGGACGCGGGTGTTGGAGCTTAGTGGTGGCCAGCCGGGAAGCAACGTCTAGAAAGGGCGCTCGCTAGCCGTCGACCAGCCATGTGCCAGTCGATTCTTCCCGGGGGGTGAGGCACGACATGGTACATGGCGGTGGCAGGTCACATGCGGAGGAGCGGCTATGTGAGGCGGCGGCGATCCTCAGGATCAGCCGCCGCCGGAAAGCCATGTACGGAGGGCTTTTTCGGAAATCAAACTAATGTCCGTACCCGGCGTCAAGCTAGTTGGGGAGCAACAGCATGGCATGGCGCTCACTAGCGAAGTGCTACGTCGTCAAGATACATCTCCCGGGGGGAGGAGTAAGGTTGGGCGGTAAGGAGGCCGGTCACGACGGAGGGAGCGACACGATCTGGCGACGACGACCCTCCGGGTCGGCGGGGCCGGAAAACTCCGTACGGAGGGCTTTTTGAATAATTTCCGTGCGCCCGCGGCCCGCCGGATCCGACTACGGTGACCTACCCCCCCCCCCCCCCCCCCCCTCTTCGATACCCACTACCCCGACAAACCTACAGATTTCTTGAGCGTGGGCCCGTGTAAGCGCGGAGGCCCCCGCTCAACAAAGGCGGCTCGGGGGACGCGCGATCAAAGGGGGGAGGGTACGGACGCATGTCGGACTATGTGACAGGTACCCGGGTACCAAACATAGGGAAAACCGAGAAAATGAGCGGGGAAAATCCATGCGCGGAGGCGGGAGCGCCAGTTTTTTCTATGTCGGTGTATCTCGCCCCCCCCCCCCCCCCCCCCCCACTTGCCCTCGAGGTGACGGGGGACCTCGACAAGGAGGACCGTCGCGTCGGTAGACGCGGCTACGACCTTGGGGCGGGGTTAACGGGATGCGGCGGCGGGATCAACGAGCGACCACGCGAGGAGGTTTTTTTTGCCAGCCTTTCCCCTCCTATCTTCGGCGAGACTGAAGTCACGCGGGCGGAGCTAGATTAGGCCGGTCGGCACCTCGGTTCGGTGGGAGCGGGCCGTGCATTGTGAAGGTCGAGCAGCTGTTTAGTTTTGCATTTCTCGAAAAATGGATTTATTTTAAGATATGATTTTCTTGATTACAAAATTAGTACGCTGTTACTGCTCAGGCGGGGGGGCTGTGGTAATTGCTGTGATTGCTTACAGTTTTTGAACTCCCGAGGAACGTCGACACACATTGCATATAGGTGTGTCGATAGGTGTACCTGGTCGAAGAGACCCGGTCTCATCCTAATCGTAAGTCTTGTATGGCTGAGTATGGAGGGCCGATAGACATCATCTAGTCAAGTTTGCTAGTATTGTTGTAAACACTTTCTTCCTTTCTTCCTTTCTTTCTTTGCCCATCACATGCTCGGCAAGGCCGAACGACCCTCGCGCATAATCCGGGACAATGCATCCGCGATGCTCCACAACATGGCCGTCCCAAACTTCATGTGGTCGTGCGTTGTCAACATAGCCGTGTACCTACGCAACCGTACCTACAATCGCTCCGTGTGCCTCACCGGCGGTGTCCACCTCACTCTCCTTACGTCGTCCGCGCCTGACGCCTCCAAATTTCACGTATTCGGCTGCACCGTCTTTGCCAAGGTGCCCGACAAGTTGCGTCGTAAACTTAGCGAAAAAACGTTCCGGGGCGTCATGATTGGCTAACCACCCAACGCCCGTGGCTATCGTATCTGCAATCCGGAGACCCGCCGCATCATTACCTCCGTCCATGTTGTCTTCCAGGAAAACATCCATGGCTTCGGCGCGCGCCTCCCGGCTGACTCGGTCATCGCGGATGCCTTTCACGCCGACGACCCGCCGGACACACCCCTCACCTCCCACCCTATCGATCTCCTTCCCGCTACCTCAACACCGTCCCCCGACCCTCACACCACCCATGTGACCGACCGTCCGTCCCGCCTCCGGTCTCACCCCACCGTCACGGCGACCTCGTCGCCCACATGGCAGAATACCCGCCAGTCCTTGTCACGGCATGTTGTGACCCTGATCATGGCAAGGCCAAAGAGGAAATCTTTGAACTCCCCTTCGCGCCCGATCTTATTATTGACCCACATCACATCCCGGCCGGAGCGTCGCCTTCCGCCGTCGCTCTCCTTTCCGCCCGCGACAGTGTGGAACCAAAAACCTACCGCGCTGCCCTCTCGAGCGCCCAAGCCCCCGATTGGCAAGCCGCTATGCAGCAAGAGTACTCCTCTCTCATGGACAACGGCACTTGGGAACTCGTCGACCTTCCCTCCGGACGCGTGGTCGTCAACAACATGTGGATTTACAAGGTCAAGCCTGATACCATGGGTGATGTCTCCCGCTGCAAAGCACGGTTCGTCGCAAAAGGTTGCAGCCAACGTGTTGGCCTCGTCTATACGGAAACGTTCTCCCGTGTCATCCGCATGGCCAGCCTTCGTCTCTTCCTCGCCATTGCGGCCGCCCGCAACCTTGAACTTTGCCAACTCGATATCGGCACTGCGTTCCTCTACGCCCCCATCAAGGAGGACGTGTACATCCGCCAGCCCCTCGGTTTCTCTGATGGCACGTCCTAAGTGTGCCACCTCAAACGCTGCCTCTATGGCCTTAAACAATCCCCTCGCGAGTTCAACATGCTACTTCGTGCATGGCTTGTCGACAACGGGTGGCAACAATGCGTCTCTGATCCATGCATCTACATCTTCCGCGCCGGTCACGTCTTCGCCATGATCGCACTTTACGTGGACGACATTCCCGCAGCTTGCAATGATGCCTCATGGATTACATCGTTCAAGGTTCAACTTGGTGCCCGGTTGAAAATCAAGGACATGGGTGATCTCTCCCAACTACTTGGCATGCACATCACGCGTGACCGCTCAACACGCACCATCTCGCGGGATCAGTCCAAATATCTGCGTGACATCCTCGCCAAGTACATGATGACCGACTCTAAGCCATCGTCCCTACCTACAGATCCCGGCTTCCTCGCCCCTTCACCGGGATGGCCAAGGACGTCTACCCCAGCCTCATGGGCAGTCTCCAATACGCCGTTGTTTGCACG
This sequence comes from Tetraselmis chui, assembly GCA_026401115.1. NCBI lineage: Eukaryota > Viridiplantae > Chlorophyta > Chlorodendrophyceae > Chlorodendrales > Chlorodendraceae > Tetraselmis > Tetraselmis chui. The sequence continues at coordinate 86,848 of JAPMLY010001000.1, forward strand.
CGCCCCGATGTTTCCATGGCGTTGAGCATCCTTGGCTCCGCCCAAGCATCCCTCACGGACGCTCACTTGCAAGCCCTGAGGAAGGTACTCCGATACCTTCATGGCACCATCGACATGCGCTTGGCGTTGGGGGGTGGGGGGGGGGGGGGGGGGGGCACGGACCACTGTCTCCAACTTACATGCTTTGCCGACGCTGACCTGGCGAACGACAGCAACACCCGCAAGTCGCGTTCGGGCTATCTCTTGACCCGCGGACGCGGGCCCATCAGCTACAAGTCCAAACAACCGACTTGTGTGTCCCAATCCACTTGTGAAGCCGAGTATTACTTTGCGGCAAATGCCATTAAGGAGGGACTACACCTCCGCCAACTTATGGGGGAGATCTTCAACGCCCCCATCACCGAAACCCCTACCATCTTGGAAGACAACCAAAGCGCCATCGCGTACTCCCAGAATGCCTTGGTGAGTGAGAAGACAAAACACATCGGTTTGAAGTTGCACTTCCTCAAGGACCACGTGGAGCAGGGATCCATCAAGTTGAGGTACCTCCCCACCGACCATCAAATGGTGGATGATATGTTCACCAAACCCCTAACATGACCTGCACCGACAAGACACCGAAGTGCAATTGTGGGAGGAGCAGAGCCAATGCAACGCTTCATCCCGTAGCTATCTTCAGGGGAGTGTTGTAAGTAATACTTTCTAGTCATTAGTTGCAGATAGCTATTGTAAGCTATTCTAGAAATGACTAGTACATGTCTAGATCGGACATACCGATAACCAATTTGATTCAGTACACATGTGTCGGCGCCCGCCGGCGGCGCACCGGCGGCGGCCCCGGAGGGGGGTGCGCTCGCATGCCCGTCGGCATCCCCTCACCTCCCCGTGGTGGGCGGTAGAAGCCCCGTAGCCGTGCTAGGCTTGGCACGGTAGGGGGCTAAGAGTGCCGACAACTCGATCCGCAAGATCAGCAGCAGTCGGGAAAGCCATGTACATAGGGCATTTGTAAAAATAATTTCTGTGCAATACCGGCACCAAGATCTCCCGCTCGGCCCGTCCGATATGTTTTTCGTGGTCTAATACTCATGAATACATTCCTACTTCAAGGGGGTGGGGCATGTACTACAGAAGCGTTATTGATGGCGAGGAGGGTACGCCCGGATCAACGGTGGGACGCGGGTGTTGGAGCTTAGTGGTGGCCAACCGGGAAGCAGCGCCAAGAAAGGGCGCTCGCTAGCCGTCGACCAGCCATGTGCAAGTTGAACCTTCCCGGGGGGTGAGGCAAGACCGGGCACGGGCCGGTGGCCGTTCGCAGACGGAGGAGTGGCTATGTGAGGCGGCGGCGATCCTCAGGATCAGCCGCCGCCGGAAAGCCATGTACGGAGGGCTTTTTCGGAAATCAAACTAATGTCCGTACCCGGCGTCGAGCTAGTTGGGGCGCAACACCAGGGTAGGGCGCTCACTAGCGAGCCGCTACGTCGACAAGCTACATCTCCCGGGGGGAGGAGTAAGGTTGAGCGGCAAGGAGGACCGTCACGACGGAGGGAGCGACACGATCTGGCGGCGACGACCCTCCGGGTCGGCGGGGCCGGAAATCCATGTACGGAGGGTTTTTTGAATAATTTCCGTGCGCCCGCGGTCCGCCGGATCCGACTACGGTGACCTACCCCCCCCCCCCCCCCCCCTCTTCGATACCCACCACCCCGACAAACCTACATATTTCTTGAGCGTGGGCCCGTGTGAGCGCGGAGGCCCCCGCTCAACAAAGGCGGCTCGGGGGACGCGCGATCAGAGGGGGGGGGGGGTACGGCCATAGGCCGGACTAAGTGACAGGTACCCGGGTACCAGACTGAGGGAAAACCGAGAAAATGAGCGGAGAAAATCCATGCGCGGAGGCAGGAGTGCCAGTTTTTTCTATGTCGGTTTGTCTCGGTCCCCCCCACCTGCCCTCGAGGTGACGGGGGACCTCGACAAGGAGGACCGTCGCGTCGGTAGACGCGGCTACGACCTTGGGACGAGGTCTACGGGATGCGAAGGAGGGATCGACGAGCGACCACGCGAGGAGGGATTTTTTGCCAGCCTTTCCCCTCCTATCTTCTGCAAGACCGAAGTCACGCGGGAGGTAGATTAGGCTGGCCCGTCGTCCCTCCCGAACGCCGACCGGCCAAGGCCGGTCGGCACCCCGGTTCGGTGGAAGCGGGCCGTGCATTGTGAAGGTCGATCAGCTGTTTAGTTTTGCATTTCTCGAAAAATGGATTATTTTTTAGATCTGTTTTTCTTGATTACAAAATTAGTACGCTGTTACTGCTTAGGCGGGGGGGCTGTGGCAATTGCTGCGATTGCTTACCGTTTTTAAACTCCCGAGAAACGTCGACACACGGTGAAGCTAGGTGTCTCGATAGGTGTACCTGGTCGAAGAGACCCAGGCTAAACTCGCTTATAAGTCTTGAATGGCTTGGTAGAGAGGCCCGAGAGACAGCAATCGGTCATGTTTGCCGGCACATGTTGTAAACAATTTCAATTTCAATTACAGAGTTGTCGCTAGGCTACAACTCTCACACTTCTGTTGTCCCGACACCACGCCTCGGGTTAGTTGTCTCTGTGCCTATCCTATTTGCGTGATTGTAACTGTAACTACGTTTGCGTTACATCCCTTCCATACTAATCGTGTCTGCACGGTTCTATTGTTTTACTCTCGCCATTGGGTATCGGCGAAGTGAAGGGAGAACACCGCCTCGCAAGACGGGTCTAGCCAGTTTGCGTCGTAATAGGGGAGTAGCGTGTTGAGTGCCAACGCGAAGCGGTCGATCGTGTGGGGGCCGAACTGGGTGTCCATCTCGTGAACACAAAGGGGTCTAGCTGCCAATCGTCATTCTCTAGGTGGCGGTTGAGCTTGTTTGCTCACGTACTTGCCGCGGATATGATGTATCGGGGCGTGATATGAATGTTGTTGTAAGGCTAGGGATCAGCCATCGATGCATCGTCGATAGTATCATCATCATCTGGTGATAGTGCCATCGATGTGATAGGTTGCAACATCGACATCGACACGATGGCAGTACTGCTAGCATCAATGCCATCAATTATCAAAGCAATTGGAAAATGTTGATTATTTAAGCCCGATGTATCGATATATCGTCCCAAATATCGATACATCGGCGATAATATTGGCTTAAATTGCCATCGATGTCAGCATCCCAAACTATCAACACTATCAACATCGACAATCCAAGATATCAATACCATCAACATCGACGTTTCAAAATATCATTACCATCAACATCGACAAAATTCACTTGATCCCTAGCCTTATGTTGTTGCTGTCCAACATGTACAATAGCCGGCGTAGTTCGTCCAAAATTTCCGGTGAGCGGGAAGTCAGGCCGGCTAGTACTTAGCAAACGGCTTGGTTGTCTTCGTGGAGGAGGATATTACGGCTAGCGAGATGTGGCAAGAAATTGAGGGCGGCCATGCGGACGGCTTTCAATTCCTTTTTGGTAATGTGATGGTGTTCGTCTTGTGTTCTTGTGAAGCCGCATGCTTCAAGTATGCCGTTTAGTACCGCTCACAACCATACCCCGAACTGCGGCAGTGTATGTAGGCTGTCTCGACTGACCGGTGGACGTTCTTTCCATTTTGAATAGCTGGGCACCTATGTCTACCACTGTAGGTCGCGACCGAGTTGAGGCGCGGTGAGGCGAACTTGGCCTCCCCACTTGTCGCCAAGTACGGAGTGCAATTCGCGGAGGAAGAATATGGCAGCCGGGATAGCAAGAAACATGTATTAAGCTTGACCCGCGAATGAATAGAGCGCCTTGACTAGTAGCCGTGTGCTTGCTCGCATAGCACGTTGCAGTAGTTGCCGGGCTTGCTTGGCGAGCTTTTGAAGTTTCTTCTGATGGTGCGAAGAAGTAACATGTCGTTGTGTTGATGTCGATGCCTAGGTGGTGGCCGTACTATGTCGGTTCCCGGAAACCCTTGGTGGAGTGGCGGAGCAGGTCGAGACTTGTAAAGATGAGGTCGACTCGCTGACGGAGAGCCAACCCGAGTTCTCGGGTGGCCGCGAAGAGGAGGAAGTCGTCGACGTTAGGTAAGATCTTTGCTCCTCGCCAACGCGTGCGCCGGAGGTAACGCTTGCTCGGCATATTGCCCGGGGTGCGTAGACCTGCCGTGGTGTGTCGTGAACCCACCGGGGTCGGGTTGGCATAGGTATCGGACGAATTTGTCCGTAAATGCGCAGAAGTGGTAGGGGTTTAGTGACCCGCCCATCGGTAGGCAAGCTAGCCTGTAAAGTTGACCGCGCACGTTTACGGCCAGGAAGTCGCGCTGCTCTAGAACGATTTCCAGCGCGTAGAATCCGTCCTCGAGGCCGAACGAGAACACGTAGTCGCCTTTCCGTGTTAAATGGCGAACGCCTAGTAGGGATTCCATTCGTAGTCGTTATCTGACGCAGAAGTTGTTTATGTGTCGTAGGTCGACGATAAATCTCCATTGATTTTTGCCGGGCTTGGCGACTAAGAATAATCTGGACGACACGTATTTGCTAACGGTGGTGGGCTCCCATGCCCCCGTTCCCTCGAAGCGTGCGAGTTCGGCATGTACGAAGGTGAGTTGATGGGAGGTAGCGTCTAGGAAGGAGACGCCTTGGTTGAACGGGGGTGGTGGTCGATTGTTTAGGAAGGGAATCGTGAGGCCCTCCCGGATCCACTTCAAGACATGTCCGCTCGCACCGATACCTTTCCATGCTTGCCAGTTTCACCGCACGCGATGGCGCATGTACTTTGAATATGGTGTGCATGCGTCGGCGCGGCGGGTAACCCCGCCATTCCTCCTTGTCGGCCTCGGTCTTCTTGCGTGCCTTGTCCGTAGAGGGAAGCGGGCGGTCTCCCGTGCGGTCCTTAAGCTTGGCCTTGTTTTTGTCCGGCTCGTCCGGCTTGTCGCTCGGCTTGTCCGGAATGTCTTGTCGAGGCATGTCTGCTTTAAGCTGTGCAGTTGCTTGCGCTTTTGCAGCTGCGGTAATGCTGCCTTCGAGTCGTTTGCCTTCCAGTGCTAACATGAGACCGTCGCCGCTCATTCTTGGTTAGCGACGGCCCTTGCGGAAATCATCTTCCGATTTCGTGGCGCACTCATGGTTGGCGTCGCGGTTCTCACATACCCCACGATGTTAGTTCAATTCCCCAGCGGCAACGACGGCCTCCCCACGGATGTGGGTGCCTTGCACTATCACGGCACCCTAGGCTTTACACTTGCGCTTGATGCCGTGGTTTCCGGTATGTTCGGCGTTTCTAGCCCATCGTCTCCACAAGTCGCTCTACGCCATGTTGAGACGACCAAGTTCGAGAAGTACTCATAGGGTGTGAGGAGTCGCCCCGACCTCCGCTTCATTTCCATCGCAGTCACGGAATTTGGTACTCTCGGCAGCCACGCCATGGCTTTCTTGACGGAGTTGGCCAAGCATACAGCCGCCTCTAAAGGGATGCATGTGGGCAAGTTGTTGGCCTCATGGCGCCGAAAGGTCTCGCTCGCCGTCCATGTTGCTCACCCGGACAATATCTTGCGCTGTTTGTCCGCCGCCGAAAAAGGTGTGCAGGCCGCTTCTTCCTCGGTTGTGATGCCTTCTCTTGCGTTATTCACCGGCGCCATGGGCCGCAACCGCCCCCGTGCTTCCTCGAGCGGCGCGTGAGGTGCCTTTTGTCGCCTCCACGTGTTTTGCATTATTGGCGTTGCCTTGGAGTTTCTTTAGTTTGATATGCTAGGTTTATGCACAATGTAGTTCTCCTTTCGCCGTGATTTGGATTCCGTGATCCTCTTGTCACTCTTGCCCTTATGTTACCCGTCCCTTTTTTCCATGTCCGTGCTCATGTTGTTTTTTGTAATCAAAATCGTTTTTCCCTTCGCACAAGCCTTTCCCGACAAGGCGGATCGCACCTATCGGCTCACCCCGCTCTGCAGCTAGCTATCCCCCTACCGTTCAAGGCATAGCACGGCTACATGGTTACCAGCGGGAGGGGGGGGGGGGGGGGGGGGGGGTAACGCCCACACGAGGAAGTGGGGGTGAGTGCCGACGAGCTTGGCCCCCTCCGGGGCGGCCGCTGCCGATGCACCGCCGGCGTGCGGCATATCGCCTATATTACTCGTGTTGTATTCCGACTGTCGAATTATTAATGATGGCGGCACCATCATAAAAATCAATTAAGGAGGATTTAGGTGTATTGGAACAGTTTAGCCTTGTCTAGTACATGAAATGCCCATTATTAATCCAAATCGGGATTTTCTTGGCCAGGCAAAAAGCTACAGACCAGAGCTTTCCAGGGATATATCATTTGCAACACAATTATGTGTTTTGAGTGCGCTGGGTCCGGCCAAAGGGTGGAGGGTAGGGTGATTAAAAAAACGGGCGACTACATGAATTTGGAACAGTCTCCACTGTATCTCCAACGGCCCGATATCACCAGCCCGGGCTTGACATCCGCCACCATGCACGTCACCACCGGGCAGACAGTGGTGCTATCGGCCGACAAGAGCGAAGTCTACGGACAAGAGGCAGTCAAACAAGGTGAGATACGTCTACTAGCGGTGCGGCAGCAGGCCCGTGAGCCGCTACGCGGTTCGCTGTTGCGGCTGATTGCTTCCGCTCTCTCTAACGCTTTCACTATTACCGCCCTCGCAGCGGCACACAACGCATCCGCAGCTGCCTAGACCGATAAGTTGCAAGCCGCTTGAACGTCCCCCTTCCCTGTTTCGTATCTTGTCTCTAGGTTCGTCAGCGCCACGGCGCTAGGGTCGCGACTATCTTGCTTGCTTGCGACTTCCTCCTCGTCAACCTCCTCCACCTCGGAATCTTCGTCCTCAAGTGCCACTACTGCCGCTGCTTCTCGCAGCTTTTGAAGGTTCGCTTCCTTCACTCGCAGGTTGGAACGCCTCTGGGAGATGACGAGGAGTTCCCCTCGAGCCTCCTTTATGGCTTGGGTGGCGAGCTGCTAGGCCTTTTGCGCTGCTGCTGCTGCTGCCTTTTTTTCAACAACAGCTTCAGCAACGGCGCTCTTCTTGTTACCATAAGGTAGGGCTTCTTTTGCCTTTCTTGCAGCTTTATTTCCCTTCTCCACTGCCTTCTCGGTGTCATGTTGTGCGCCCTCCTTCTCGCTTAGGTTGTACACCTGATATCTTACCTGCAAACACACACACACACACACACACACACACACACACACACACACACACACACACACACACACGCACGCACACACACACACACGCGCGCACGCACGCACACACACACACACACACACACACACACACACACACACACACACACACACACACACACACACACGACTCTCTCGGGTGTCCACTGATTGTACATGTTGTGCGCCCTCCTTCTCGCTTAGGTTGTACACATGATACCTTACCTGCAAACACACACACACACACACACACACACACACACACACACACACACACGCACACGCACGCACGCACGCACACACACGCACACACACACAGACACACACACGCACGCACACACACACACACACACACACACACACACACACACACACACATACAGAGCACAGCATATTTGCATTTGCAGGAAGTGTTTTAGGTAGGCATTTGCATGCATATAGCAACCACGCACAACGCACCTGCTCATAATCCACTGATAGATAACCATTAGTGCTGCAAACCAATGTATACATAGCCATGTAAGTAGTATATGAATATTTCCCACTTTTTGTCTCACTTGTGCATGGTTTAGGCACATCCCCTCCTCTGCATTATTGAAGATAGTGTCCATAATGGTCTTCTCGTCATCACGGCTCAGCAAAGGGGCTGCACCGGCACGTTTGCCTGTCTCAAAGTAGCCATGATGTGCATAGTATCTCGCTAGTGTCACATGAGGCACCCCCCACTCCTTAGCAACCTGCCGTACACTCTTGCACTCAGAGTCTCAGACCTGCTTTTGGATGCCGCGGTATTTAAAGCATACCGCCCCGCAAGCTCATGTAGCGCCCCATCCATATCTTGAGAGCTCCACCGCTTGTAGGCACGCGGCAACGTCCCCTTTCTCGGCCACACCTTCCTCGCCGGACTCCGTCCTTTCCCCATTCTCTTCATACTAAGGACGACAACGACGAGTAAGAATAGGGAGAACAATAGGGACACACATAGGGGGTCGAGGCCGAGAGCATAGGCCGTTCTCGACCGAAAGGGCGCTAAACGCCGCGCCATCGCCGCGCCGACACCCCGTCCCAATGACCCGATGCACCTCACCACTCGCACAAACAAGCTTCCTTACTATTAGAGCGGCGATAGCTGTGGATTATAGCTAGTCGGCGCCCCTTTCTGACGCAAAGTTGCTGCGCGAGAAAGATTCTGCGTGGTTCTGAAGGCGATTTTGTACACGCATCGCCCATCTGTCCCGAGGCATCCGTTAACTATTATGAGATTCCTGTATCCTTCCTGTCCCCACTGAAGGCCAAATGACGTACTCATTTGGTCCTGGCGCGTTCCCCACGCCATTTTTGTAATAAATTCTTTTCTATTTCTTTCTTGTCCCTGCTGCCTCCCGCACGGTCCCCGGTACCTCGGCTGCTCAGCCCGGCACCTCGGCTGCTCGGCTGCTCGGCTCGGCACCTCGGCTGCTCGGTAGTCCCGGCACCTCGGCTGCTCGGCTGCGCTGCCGCAACGCCCAATCCCGGCCGATCGGCTGCCGCTACGCTGTGCTGCGGTAACCCCATCCCGGCGTTGCGGAATGTCGGGCAGGGCGTGCTGTCGCGCGCCGGGCACCTGCAGCTGCGCCTCGGCTGCCCGCCGATGCTGCGCCTCGGCTGCTCGGCTGCTCGGCAATCCCGGCACCTCGGCTGCTCGGCTGCTCGGCCCGGCACCTCGGCTGCTCGGTAGTCCCGGCACCTCAGCTGCTCGGCTGCGCTGCCGCAACGCCCAATCCCGGCCGATCGGCTGCCGCTACGCCCCATCCCATCCCCGCTGTGCTGCGGTAACCCCATCCCGGCGTTGCGGAATGTCGGGCAGGGCGTGCTGTCGCGCGCCGGGCACCTACAGCTGCGCCTCGGCTGCCCGCCGATGCTGCGCCTCGGCTGCTCGGCTGCTCGGCAATCCCGGCACCTCGGCTGCTCGGCTGCTCGGCCCGGCACCTCGGCTGCTCGGTAGTCCCGGCACCTCGGCTGCTCGGCTGCGCTGCCGCAACGCCCAATCCCGGCCGATCGGCTGCCGCTACGCCCCATCCCATCCCCGCTGTGCTGCGGTAACCCCATCCCGGCGTTGCGGAATGTCGGGCAGGGCGTGCTGTCGCGCGCCGGGCACCTACAGCTGCGCCTCGGCTGCCCGCCGATGCTGCGCCTCGGCTGCTCGGCTGCTCGGCAATCCCGGCACCTCGGCTGCTCGGCTGCTCGGCCCGGCACCTCGGCTGCTCGGTAGTCCCGGCACCTCGGCTGCTCGGCTGCGCTGCCGCAACGCCCAATCCCGGCCGATCGGCTGCCGCTACGCCCCATCCCATCCCCGCTGTGCTGCGGTAACCCCATCCCGGCGTTGCGGAATGTCGGGCAGGGCGTGCTGTCGCGCGCCGGGCACCTACAGCTGCGCCTCGGCTGCCCGCCGATGCTGCGCCTCGGCTGCTCGGCTGCTCGGCCAGGCACCTCGGCTGCTCGGCAATCCCGGCACCTCGGCTGCTCGGCTGCTCGGCGAGGCACCTCGGCTCCTCGGTCAGGCACCTCGGCTGCTCGGCAATCCCGGCTGCGCTGCCGCAACGCCCCATCGGGACCTCACCGCCCAGCGCCGATGGTGCACGCACGCATGCCTCCGCCGACCGCAACCACTCACGCCCACCGCCGAGCGCCGATGCTGCACGCACGCATGCCTCCGCCCTTGCCAAGGCAAAGGCGGAGGGACCCGACCGACAACCCACCAACCCCCCAAAAACAACCCGGTACCCTCCACAAAGGTACTAATTATTGTCGCTAAATGGCACCGGTGCCGGTGCTTGCGCTACCGCTCGCTCCACACCGGGGGGGGCAAGTACCAGTACCAAGTTCTTTTACAAATTCTTTTAAATATTTATATAGCTATACCCCTATACCCCTAAAAACATAGCAAACTTCTAAAACGTCCTGGTACTCGGTACCCTGGTACTCTTCTCTTTTTTCGCAAAAAAATAAAGTAAAGAGTACCGGTGCCCGTTGCTAACGCAACACCTCACTCCACACCGGGGCCTCCGCACAGTACCGGGTTGCACCGCCGAGGCTGCACCGCCCAGTGCCTCCGCCGACCGCAACCACTCACGCCCACTCGCCGATCCCCCGATCCACTCGCACTCGCGAAAGGCGCACAAAGCGCGCCCCGACGGTACTATTTTATTGGCTAGTACCCGTACCTCGCAGTAAAAAATTGAATTCAAATTATTGATTACATATTGGCCCGACTCCTTGCACTCACGCATGCGCGCGCACGCATCCCTCCGCCCCGACCGACCGACCGTTACCGCCCCGTTTACTCGCGGAAGCTGTCGTCGCTCACGATGCGAAGCCCCGAGTAGCCGCGCACTTTTTTGTTATTGATGGACTTCTTAGCTGAAGTGACGCCGAGCTCGGTCCGAATGATGGTGCCGAGCTTGGTGCTAGAGATGTCTAGCCCGCGCTCCTTCGCGGCGGCGGCAATTTCCCGGCAGCTCACAAAGTCGCCCGGGTTGCCGAGCGTTAGCCAATCGCTCACCCCCTCCACCGCGTCCTCGTCCCCTTGGCACCACATCTTCGTGTACTCGACGATAGACGGCGTCAAAGCCGGGCGTTGGTCGACGTAGGCGTGGCAAATCATGTACGCGAAAGCCGGCGCCACGTCCGCGCGCTGAATGAAGTCACCAATACAGGGGTCGCCCTTGTGCACGCAACTGAGGTGCTTGAAGGCCTCGTACTTTTCGCCGAGCAGGTAGCGCTCCGTCATCTCGATGAACACCACCCGGTTTTGGGTGGCGTCGTCGGTCTTGAGATTCATTATCTCGGGCATGTCGTTTGCGAAGGCCCACGCCGTCCCTTGCATCTTGAACTGCATTTCGTCCCGGTGGTTTTGCCGCCCGGAGAAGGTGTCGCCGCCGCTCGAGAGCTCCTTGATAGTGTTGTTGTCAATCTTGATGCCCGGCCCCATTTTCAGCTCCGAGGTGGCTAGCAGGCGGTGGTTCCGGGCCGCCACCATCCAGGACATCGCCTTCGCGGCGTCGCCGGAGCTGCTGCCGGAGTAGATGAGGTTGGCGCTTGCGATCGAGCCCTTGTAGTCGCCGAAAGCCTTCGCGTTCAACTCCATCCAGCCGGACTTCCCGCTGTTCCCGTTGCCCACGACGAAGAAGAAGCGCTTGTCCTCCACGGCGCCGGCGTAGCTCCGGGCGGTGCTCTGAAGGACGAACTCCGCGTTGTCGCCCCACAGCCGGTCCACTATGCGCTCGCGGACCTCGGCGACAACCGCCTCCACCTTGCGCCGGGCCTCGTCGGTCGTCGGGTAGTCGTGACCTAGCTTGTAAAAAACGACAATGTCGGGGGAGAAGAGCAGCAACGTCTGCGTGCGGAGGTCGTACACACCGTTGTTCCACGCGACGCGGCCCTTGCCCGACACCTCGGCGTCAATCAACAAGCGGGGGTCATCCTTTACGAAATCGCGGATCAGGTCCATCACCCGGCGGATCATGGTCACGAAGCGCGCGTGCACGCCGACGTAGGCCGTCGCCCTTTCGATGAGCTTGCGAAACCCATCCATGTTCGTCCGGTCGCGGTAGCAGCCGTCCGCGGGGTCGTACACGTACAGCGTCCCGTTGCATGTCACCGCGCGGTAGCCGTTGTCCTCTAGCCACTCGATAAAGGCGTACGTCGCCTGCACGTCGTCAAGCCTCTTGAGAGTGGAGGAGGCCGCCATCGACCAAGCCGCCGGCTCCTTCGCCGGCGCCGCAGCTTTCTCCGGGGGCACGGCGAAGGGGAACTCCGAGCCCGGCGCGTGGCTAGGCCGGCGGGCGGCCATTGCCGCTCGGTACTCTTCCGGCGAGTCGGTGCGGGCAAAGTGGTGGAGGCTCCCTATGTTGACGGAGGCGCCGCGCCCGGCGTTGGCCGACATGTACACCTTCTCGCACTCGCGTTCGACGAACTTTGCCGGGCAGCCGCGCGACCACTCCTTGTACAACTCCAGTCCGTCCGCCGAGCGCCCGCACTCGTTGCCGATCCCGAACCCCACGCGCATCCACCGCTCCCGGTCGTCCGACCGCTTGATGAGAGGCAGCAACACGGCGACGTCCGCTAAGCTCGCCGCGGGCTGCTGCTGCTGCTGCGGGCTGCTCGCGACCGGCTGGGACACGGGGGACGGACAATACTCTTGCCAGTCGTCTTCCACCACCTGCGCGACGTAGTCCTTCACGTCGTCGTCCGGCCGCTCCATCGTGAGCAGCCGCCCGTCCGCCGCGTCCTTCCGGCCGTTGACGCACGCTAGCAGCCGCCGCCGCGAGTAAACGGACATGTCCCACTGGATGCGGTTGTGCGGGTAGTTCGCGTACGCCGCGTCCAGCAGCCGCGGGATCCCCGTGAAAGGCACGGCGAGGCCGGAGAAGAAGGGGCGGAAGGACAGCTTGTAGCGGCCGTCGGGCGTCGCGCCATGCCGAGTAGCGATCTTGTACGACAGTTGCATATCCCCACCCGGGAGGCCAGTAAGCAAACGCTTCAGCAACGCCGTTTGATACTGAACGTAGACCGCTATGCGGCGCTTCTCCTCCGCCGGCGGCTCGGCGTCGTGGTACTCCTCGTAGTCCAAAAACAGCTTAGTCTTGACGTCGTCCTCGAGCAGCTCGCGGAGGACGTTGTCAGCGAAGAGCTTCTCGGCGAGCGCCTCGGGCGCCACCGACTCCACGGGAGTCCATTTGTTGAGGGTAACGAGCTTCACGGAGGGAGCCATGGCTGATGATTTACAATACCCCGGAGAAAATAATCTGTGGCTGTCCCAAACGCACCCACCGCGTTTACGCGGACTCCTCTGCCTGCGCCTGCGCTTTCGCCCGCTTCTGCGCTTGCTTCCGGTGGTAGCGTTCGAGGTTGGTGGCCTTCCGCGCCTCCGCGTTGCGCTGGTAGTAGCGGCGGCTCCGCTCCCGGTTCAAGGGGAAAAAGCCGAATGCCAAAACGCTCGCCGCCTACCGCTGGGGCGAGCGCGAGGTGAACCGCATCCGCTCGATGGACGCCAACTTCCGCCAACTTCTCGAGCACATCCACGGCGTGGACCTGCGGCCGGTGTACGCCAACGCCACCCCGCTGCCGGCCATCAACCTCCCGCGCGTGCAGGTCGCCCCGGCGCCGGTGCCGCCGCCCCGCCCCGACTACCCTCAGGACCTTGAGGACACGCCGGAGAAGGGCACCAACACGCCCATCACTTGGGCGCAGATCGACACCTTTTGGAGCGCCGGCGTGCAGAAGCACAACATGGGCAGCAACTCCGCGCGCAAGGTGATGCGCGACGGCCAGCTCGTGGCGGAGAACTACTCCCGCGGCTACCTCGACGCCGTGCGCCGCACCTTCCGGCAGCTGCGCGAGGAGATGGCGGGCGCGCAGCCCGAGGACAACGCCGTCCCGGTCCTGCGCGACGCGGAGCGCGTGATGGCGTGGCTGCGCGCCCGGTACTCAAAGAGCGACGTGCAGGTGCAGGCCGACGCCACCGCGGTGGACAGCGCCGTCGGGGCGGTGGCCGGCCGCGACGACGACGAGGACGAGGAGGTGTCCAGCGGCGCGGTGGCAACCTCCGTCGCCGGCGCGCGCTCCCGGGCGCGCACCAAGTCGACGGCGCTCAAGCAGGTCACGCAGACGTACTCGGTGAAGCTCGGGCACATCGCCACCACCTTCGGCGCGTGGGGCGCCTTCCGGAACTCCCTCGGGACGGCCGTCCTCCAGGCCTACCGAGGCACGTTCGGCGAGGGCGAGGTCGGATTGATGCAAGCGTTGCAAGCGGACAAGGAGGTGCAGGGCAACAAGCCCAAGAGCGACCTCCACGCCGTCCCGAGCTACGAAATGCTCGTCCGCTACCTCCCGCGCATCAAGGCGGCGCTCGGCCCCTCCACCGTCTGGCTGGCAGCCTTCCTGCAGGTGAAGCTGCTCGGGCTGCGCGACAACCTCGGCGGCATCGAGATACGCGCCGACGACGGCCGGCGCTTCGACCCGGCGGTCGGCGACCCCTCCCGCGCCGACTGGTACAACCGCGGCACCGGCGAAATCTACGTCGCGCACTTCAAGACCGACAAGAGCCGCTTCGGCACGCCCTACTCCTTCAAGCTCTCGCAGCACCCCGACATCAAGGCCGCCGTGGACGAGACGCTCGCGCCGGGCCACCCGGAGGCCGGCCGCAAGTGGCTGGTGGGCGTCGGGCGCAAGAAGGACGGGCAGCTGCCGCTCCCCGCCGGGCCGAAGGTGAAGAGGGCCTTCACCGCCGCCGGGCTCGTGTTCCGGCAGCTCAACAACGGCCGCCTCATCGACACCTCCGTCACCCCGCTGGACGTGCGCCATGCCCAAGTGACGTGGAAGCACCGCGAGATGTCCCGCCGCAAGCCGTCGCTCACCGCGACGCAAATCAGCGAACAGATCGCCGGCTTCTTCAACCACGCGTCCGACGTGAACATCGGGTACCTCCGGAAGACCTTCGACTCGGTGGACAGCCCTCTCGCCACCAAGAGCGGAACCGGCGTGCCGGTGGCGGCGGCGGGCCCGGCGGCGACCCCCGCGGCGCTGCAGCCCATCGAGGAAGAGGAGGACAGCGCTGCGCTGGAGGAGCGGCGTGCAAGCAACGCGAGGGCTAGCACGAGCGCCCCCGCCCCCGCCCGCCGCCGTGCACCCAAAAAGAAGAAGAAGGAGGAGGCCGCCCCGGCGCCGGCGCCCGAGCAGCCGGCCACCCCGCCCCCGCCACCGCCGCCGCAGCGCACCTCCAGAGGGCGCCCGGCGCGCAACCGGGTGCCCACGCAGCGGGCGGTGGAGTCGGCGCAGCAGAAGCGCGCCGCCACCGGGCGCCGCCGCCGCGGCTAGAATTTCACACGACTATAGTTTGTACTTGGCCAGCGCCGTGCCGGTAAGCGTGAGTGCCAATCCGGAAGCGCACATTTTCGCCGTCGATACGAACGGTCCGCGACACCGATATTCGCAAAATGGGGCTCGTGTCGAAACTCACGTCGATCCCCGTGTTAATGTATGTGTACTTCTTTTGTCCTATGACGCTGCTGTCATCCACACTCTGCACAAAAATGTTCCGCTGGATCATCGAGCCACGGTCCGGCGATAAAACTTCTACTTCGATGCGTGGGTCGCCGAAATCGTAGGCGGGAACAAAGGGGTCGCGCATGGTGGAGGTAATGTTGTTAAACGATATCAGGCCGCTATTAGGGGGGTTTGATATTGCCGCCACTCCAACCGTCATCACGGTCAATACGGGCTCACGCAGCGCTCCCGCCAAAGTGAACTTGAATGTGGAGTTGTAGTCCGTCAGCCGCGTGTCCACGGCGTCGACAAGAGTGCGCGTTGCCGCGTCCTTGTTGTCGACGTACGCGCGCGTTGCCGTGTCCTTGGCGTTCACGTACGTCCGGGTGGCCGCGTCCTTATTGTTCACGTCCGCCCGGGTGGCAGCGTCGGCATCGTCCACATACTTCTTAGTGGCAGCGTCGGCGTCGGCTGTCGGTGCGCCAACTTGCTGGAGACGGATGCCGCGGAAATTAGCGCTAGTCTCCACTACGAGAGCTTCCGTCCGGAACACCAAGGCGGTCAAGGCCACTGTGTAGGTGTGCTTCCACGGCGTAGCGGCAGTGCCTAGGTCAAACATGTTCGGCCCGTTGGGGATAATTTCGCCGGTTTTCAAACTAGTGCTACCGATCGACAGCATCGTCGGCGTCATTAGGCTGAAATAGTTGCTCCATCCCGGACGGCCCGGGAGGTCGAACCACCGGGCGTTTTCCGCCACATAGGACCGCAGGAAGTGAAAAGGTATAGCTTCGTCTTCATATTCGGGGACGTTGCCGGACATGCGCACGCGCTGGAAGTAGCCGAACCGCCACCGGCGACCGTCCTGCCCGAGGTTGAACGTCGAGTTCGCCGACGGCGTGAACGAGTCGCTCAGCACGATGTCAAAGTTAGATTGCTCAGCGGGGTCCATGAACTGCCCGATTTCCGAAAAACTAAACTTGGAGACCCACGCCGGCATGCCCGTCAGCCCGCCCCACGACGTCGTGCCCGCCGGGCCCGCCGGTCCGACGATGGACTGGCCGTCGGCGCCGTCGGCGCCGTCGACGCCGGGGAACCCCCGTGGCCCCCGTTCCCCGGGGGGACCCTGCGCTCCGCCCTCGACGGCGGAGATGGCGCTGTCGACGTATGTTTTATTTGCAGCGTCGGCGCCCGCTGTCGGGGCGGCGACGTTAGTGACGCGACGGCCGCCCGCGTTCACCCCCCGGTCGGCGAAGATCTCCTCGCCGTAGACTCGCAGCCCGGAGGTGTGCACGCGCCGCCATCGGGCGTCTGAGGAGCCGAGGTCGAACAGCGCCTGCCCGTTGGGCTCGAGGTGGCCGGCCTTGAAGGTGTTGCCGCCGATCGTCACCGTCGTGCTGTCCGCCAAACTCAGGTAGTTGGTGTAGGCTGGTCTTCCCGCGAGGGTCCCCCACGTCGCAGCCCCTCCGTCGACGCCGGGGGGACCTTGCGCTCCGTCCTGCCCGTCGGCCCCCGGGAGGCCTGGCGCTCCGTCCTGCCCGTCGGCCCCCGGGAGGCCTGGCGCTCCGTCCTGCCCGTCGGTCCCCGGGAGGCCTTGCGCTCCGTCCTGCCCGTCGCCCCCCGGGAGGCCTTGCGCTCCGTCCTGCCCGTCGGCACCGGGGGGACCTTGCGCTCCGTCCTGCCCGTCGGCACCGGGGGGGCCTTGCGCTCCGTCCTGCCCGTCGGCACCGGGCGGGCCTTGCGCTCCGTCCTGCCCGTCGGCACCGGGGGGACCTTGCGCTCCGTCCTGCCCGTCGGCACCGGGGGGACCTTGCGCTCCGTCCTCCCCGTCGGCACCGGGGGGACCTTGCGCTCCCGGGAACCCTCGCGGACCTCTGTCTCCTTGAGCGCCTGGGATGCTGGCCCCCAGTGCTCCTGGCTCGCCTTGTGGCCCTGGCTCGCCTTGTGGCCCCTGCGGGCCCTGCGGTCCGACCGCCGATGGGTCGCCCTCCAACAGCACGCGGCGCTGCCCGCCATCGGCGTCGCTCGCCAAGATGTTGTCAGCGTAGATGCTGACGAAGTGCCCCTCCAGCCACGGCTTGACGGGCGCGCCGACCCGCTGGAACGGGAAGCCGGGGTTTTCCTCGTGCGGGATGAGGTCGCCGTTCACCACGATGCCCTCTGTCCAGTTCAGCTCGTCGATGCGCTCTAGCGAGACAGTGGAGGGATGCTCGGGGTCCACCGCCGCGATGCTGTCCCGCAGCGCCTGCAGCGTCTCCGTCAGGCTCTCGCCGTCCAGCGTGACATCTGCGGCAAAAAGGTCCGCCCACTCGTGCGTCTCGCTGCCGAGGGATGTGTCCGGCTCCGGCAGCAGCGATGCGCCGACGGAGACGCCTCCGCCATCGGTGGCTGCGGAGATGGCGTCCGCGCTGACCTCTTCGGCGTACACAGTCTTCCACTTTTTCGTTTCGCTACCGAGGGAGTGAATCGGCCCCACCAGCGCCGCCGTCGTCGGCAAGAGCGAGGCGCCCACGGAGATGTCGCTGTCAAAACCGATGGCGGTGATAGCCTCTGTGCGGATGGCGTCCGTGCTGACCTCTTCCGCGAAGCCGAGGACGGTGGCGCTGAGCGACTCGAGGTCGGTGCCCTGCTGCTCGAGCTCGGCGCCCTGCAGCTCGAGCTCACCGTCCTGCCGGTCGTTCTCCGCCTCCTCCACCGTCACCCGCGCCGCCAGCTCCTGGAACAGCAATTCTATTCGACTGAGGTCGACCTGCACCGCCCGCCTCCCGTTCAGCTGCAGCGGCGACACCACCTGCCGGGACTGGTTCATCCTGCTGCTCGTTGCTTCTATCGAAGGAAAGTTTCAGCGTGGCCGTGAACCGCCCGCCGTTCAGCTCGAGCGTCCGCCCGTCGTCGTCGCTGAGGCGCAGGCTCACGTAGCTGAGGTAGCGGTTGGCCACGGAGACGAAGGCGTCCGTCGAGTAGTGGTCTATCTCGTTGAACTGCGCGCTGGACGGTATTTTCGCGAGGATGTCGCCGACCCGGCGCGTGCGGGGGTCCCTGTTCTGTGTCAGGAGATTGCTGTGCACAAACGCGGAGCTGGTGCGGGTGAGATCGACGACGCTGCTGCCTGTCAGCCGGAAGTGAAAGTCGTCCGACAGGGTGGCCCTGTCGCCGACGCGCAGGCCGAGCAGCCGCTGGCATGTGGTGCCCGCCTTCACCACCAGCACCGCATCGGCGTCGTCCGTGCCCTCCAGGGTCAGGCGGTTGGTGTTTTCGTCGTAGCTCGCGACGTAGTCCTGTAGCCGCCCGTCGTTCAGGTAGGCCACGATGTCGTCCACCGATCGGTTGCCGTGCAGCAGCCGGACGGTGACGTCGGGCGCCCGCTCCTCGCCTCCGTCGTCGTAGGCCAGAACGAGCGTGTCGACGTCCTCAAAGATGCTGTAGTAGCTGTGCGGCAGATATGCGTTCAGCAGGCGCACCTGCAGCGAGTGGCGCTCGGGCACGGTGATGGGGTCGCGCAGCGCAAAGACGTGCGTGCCATCGGCGAGCGTCGCGTCGGCGTATGCAGTGTCGAGGTACACTTGTTGCAGCATTGCACGCGTGACTCAATTACACGATGTCAAAGAATATTTGCTGTGCTAGGGCTGCCTGACTACGCTGCCGCCGCTTCTCCGCCTTCGCCGTGCGCGCTCGCAGCAGCGCAGCCTTCATCTTCTCGCTCGCTACTCGCTTCGGCGGGGGCGCAGCAGCGGAGGGCTCCGGTCCAGCGGCTGCTGCTGCGGAGGGCTCGGGCTCGGCGGGCTCGGGCTCCTCCGGCGCTGCGGCCGGAAGCGCTCCACCAGCCACAGCACCCCGCCGAACACCGCGAGGTACCGCAGCATCGGGCTGCCCTGCACCGTCTCCGTCACTGTCGTCGCCGCGCTCGAGATCGCTGCACCGTCCCATACCATTTTTTCTTTCTGCAGTAGAAAATAAAATAGAGCTATGGTGTCTAGTGGTGCTGCTGCTGCTGCTGCTGCTGCTGCTCCTGTGCTGCACGACGAGGGGGAGGCGGTCGCGAGCGGAGATGCGGTGTCCAGCGTCGGCCCGTGCGCGCCGCTCCCGCCGGAAGCGTTCCCCCTTGACGCGTCCTACGGCACGGTGGCGTGGTGGAAGGAGCACTTCGACGGCTTCGGGTTCAGCGAGGAGCAGTACGCGGTGCTGGAGGCTGCGACGTGGGGCGTAGCGCCGAAAGAAATCAGACGCGTAATTAAAAGAAGAGCGAAGGCTGCTGCTGCAACATGCGCTTCGCCATCGAAGACAAGTCAGCCTTCCGAGTGAAGCCGCCGGCGTTCCTGTGCGACCGGAAGATCCACGAGCAGATAGTCTCGCCGCTGCCCGACCGCCCCTTCTTCCTCGCTATCATCGGCAGCGCCGGCACTGGAAAAACTTCGATGCTTATCAATCTGCTGTCCAGCAAGCAGGCGTACCGCCGGGCGTTCCACGCGGTGCACGTCGTCATGCCGCCGCACTCAGTCGCCAGTCTGAAAAATAACATCTTCCGTCGGCACGACAAGATGCACGCCGAGCTGGACTGGCCGACGCTGGACGGGGTGCGCGAGGCGGTGAAGGCATCGGCGGAGAAGGGCATGAGCAGCCTGCTGGTGCTGGACGACGTGACCGCAGCGCTGAAGGACGCCGACATCCAGCGGGCGCTGCGCGACCTCATCTACAACCGGCGCCACTACCGCCTGTCCATCCTGCTGCTCGTGCAGTCCTACAATGCCGCGCCGCTGTCGCTCCGAAAGACGCTGAGCCACTTCCTGCTGTTCAAGCCTCGAAACAAAAAAGAAAGCACAGCCATCTTTGAAGAGCTGATAGCGATGGAGCGCACAGAGGCAGAGGCGCTCATGCGCTACGTGTTCGACAGGCCGTACAACTTCCTTTTCGCCGACACCGGCACGGGCGAAGTCTACAAAAATTTCGACCGTATTACCATACAGGAGAGCGACAGCCGACATGCCCGCCCGACAGACGGCGAAGGTTAGCGGCAGCAGCAGCAGCAGCAGCAGCAAGAAGGCCAAGAAGCCAGCGGCACGCAAGCCTCGAGCCCCCCCTCGCAGGCGACGCGCAGCGGGGGGCGCGAGGCAGAGCGTGCGCGTGAACGTGGTGCAGCGCGTCGGCGGTGGCGCAGCAGCAGCAGCAGCGCCGCAGGCGGAGCCATTCACCCGAGGGTGGACTATGGGCATCGCAGCGCCGGCGCCGGCGCCCGTCGTCGTGCAGCAGCCCCCGCCGAACGTTTACTGGCAGCGGCCCGCAGCGGCAGCAGCAGCGGCGAGCGCGTCGAGGTCAGTGGGGACTACCACCAACGACATCTCCTTCGCCGACGCAATGAGGAGGGCACAAAGAGACTACGACCGAACGGTGGACGCTGCGGCCGCCATGCTGCAGAGGCAGGAGCCGTTGGAGCGCGCAGCGTCCCCGATGCCGTCCGTGTCGCGCAGGATGCCGGAGGCAGTGCCGACGCCGCCGCGCCCCGCCATGGTGCCGACCGACCCTCGGTCCTCCCAGACGAGAGTCATGCCGGAGGCAGTGCCGACGCCGCAACGCCCAGCCTTGGTGCCGACCGACCCAGTTCGGCCCTCCCTCGGTAAAACAGTTGAGATAGACCACAATCAGACGGTGCAGTCGATGCTGGAGCAGGCATCCGAGTTGGGCGTCACCGTCCCGCGCGGCATGAGGAAGAAGGCCAAGGCGAAGATAGCCCGCTACATCGACGAGCAACTAGCTGAGCAGCTGAGTAGCAGCTGAAGTTAGAAAAAACCTGTAAGTATAAACAAAACAACACTCACACTCGCTATGACCTTCGCCCGCTTCCTTGGCGAGAAGCTGCACAAATTCCGTTCTATCGGCGAGAAGGTCGCGCACGGCGTGCGCAGCGTGGGCAGCAAAGTGGGGGGATGGCTGCTGAGCGCAGCGGCGCCCGTCGCGGCGTTCAACCCCGCCCTGGGCGCCGGCCTCGCGTCCGCCGGCGCTGTTGCGACGGGCATAGCCGGCATTGCGGGCGGCGTCGAGGGCGCGCTGACCACCGGGCGGGTGGACGCCTCCGCCGTCAAGGGCCACGCGGACGCTGTGCGAGCTGCCTACGGGCAGATGCGGGGGCAGCTACGGTCTCAGATTGAGAGAGGAGGAGGCTAATCTTTTTTTTCTGAGACGATACTAAAACCCACAATGCAATCTACCGCGCGCTCGTCGCTGTCCGACGCCTTCGTCTATGGCAACAAGCCCCGCGCGGCTCCGGCGACGAAGAGCCGCGTGCACATCTACCCGGAGAACGGCGGGTCTAGCGGCTTCGCGCCGGGAAACACTATTCGCCTAGTTGTCCCTACCGGCAACAGGGGGGAGTACCTGAACACCCGGCAGTCGTACATCAAATTCAGGCTGAACAATTTGGCCATCGACGTCAACGACGCCTTTCAGATGGACAGCACCGCGCACGGGCTGTTCCGCAGCCTCAAGGTGTCGGCGTCCGGAGGCGCCGGGGGAGGTGTGCTGGAGAACGTCGAGGAATACAACGCGCTCGTGCAGGCGCTCATCGACACGAGCGTGAGCGAGACGCAGCTGGTGCTCGGTGGCTCTATCGCGGAGGGCTACCTCCAGTCCGTCAACGGCGGCGCCTCCCGCGTCTTTTGCCTGCCGCTCGTGTCCGGCGTGCTGGGCACGCTGCAGCAGAAATACCTGCCGGTCGGGGCCATGGCGCGCACGCACCTCGTGCTGGAGCTAACGCTCGGCGAGCTGAACCGCGTGCAGTTTGAGAACGTCCCGTGGTCGTTGTCCGACTTCGAATACGTTGCTGAAATGATTCACCTGGACCCCGCGGTCGACCGCGCCATCGCCGAGGCCAACACGCAGGGCATCGTGGTGCCCTTCCACACCTACAGCCAGCACCGGTGGATCGCGCCGTCCGGCAGCGGGTCGATGTCCATGAGCTTCAGCAGCCCCTTCCGCTCGCTGAAGACGCTCATGGCGATATTCCGCAAAGACGAGGCCGACTACGACTTGGCGCGGTACGTGTCGCAGAGAGCCAACCCGATCGGCGACACGGGCCGCTTCCAGTTCTCCGTCAACGGGGTGCTCACTCCGAGCAAGGAGGTGAGCTCGAACGCGGAGGCGTACGCCGAGCTGCAGAAGGCCTTCCACGCCTTCGGCGCCGTCGACTCCCACGGCATTATCAACCACGCGGGCTGGACGCAAGCGACTGGCAAGTACCTCATCGCGCTGGACCTCGAGTCGCAGAGCCACAAGAGCGCGCTCTCGCAGAACGGCGTGGACGTGAGCACCTCCGTCTCGCACCTCATGGTGACCTTCAACCAGCAGCTCACCACGAGCATGACGGTCGACGTCTTCAGCCACTACGACTCCTTCCTCATGGTGGGGGCCGACGGGCTTGTAAATGTCTTCTATTAGGTAAAAAGCAGCAACATGCCGGCCGCGCGCCGCAGGATAGTGGTCAGCTCGCAGGAGCGCCTCGGCGGCACGGCGGCCGCCTTCACCGTGCGCACGCCCGCCTTCCAGAACGGCAGCGGCTTCCAGGGCCAGCCGCGAGTGCGGTTCGCGCTCGAGTGGTGCACGCCGGTGAGCGGCTTCCAGGGCATCGCGCCGGCGCCGCTCTCGCTGCTGCTGTGCTCGCCGTCCGTGCAGCAGTCCAACACCTTCAAGAGCTGGGCGCCGGCGGACAACGACGCGGTGCTCGCGCTGCTGCAGTCGCGCGGCGGCGACAACGTCTACGGCGAGATGGCGGACAGCCCCTACGTGCAGAGCAGCGCGTGCGCCGGGCTGTGCGACGGCTCGCGGCTCGTGCGCGGCGACATGTCGTTCTACCTCCTGCAGGGGCCGACGGTGACGCGGAGGAGCGTGCAGCGGTGGGAGCCGGACGTCGTCACGGACTTCACCTTCAGCCTAGTCTTCTGGACTGAAGCGGACGATCCGGAGCGCCCCCTCGCCTCGCACGGCAGCGCCCCCTTCTTTCACGTTTGGCTGCTGTCGCGCGGCGGCAGCGACCGCGTGCCGGTGGACTTCCGCACCTTCCGGACCGACCGGGAGGAGGGCGAGGGCGCGCGGTGGCAGGTGGCGGTGTCGCACTGCTCGCTCGTCCGCCTCGTGGGCGCCGCCGGCAGCTACGGCGTCGCGGTCACGAGCACCACCTTCGTGGACGACCCCTTCCAACACCTGAGCGTGCTGGCCTACCTGCCGGGCACGGAGTCGGCCGGCGGCGCGGTGTTCGCCGGGCAGAAGCTCAGCCTCAAGGGGGTGCACGAGGACACGGTGGGCCTCCCCCTCCGGCGGCCGCTCGACTGGGCCGGCGAGGTGGACCTGCAGCTGCGCACCGCCGGCGCCGGCTTCCCGCCCGTGCCCGACGCCGCCTCCGCGTACATTATTTGCTTGACATTCTTTCAGATACCGCCATGAGCACCCCCGCACCGGGCGCCCCCTTCCGCCACACGCTGGGCACCGGCGAGTTCGCCGGGCGCGTCCTGCGGGACGGCGTGCACGAGGGCTTCGTGGAGGTGTTCGCGCAGCCGACGGGCGTCGACTCCGTGCTGGACGTCGACACGGACGCCGCGCCGCCGGTGCTGGCGGAGAGCAGCGTGGAGGCCGGCGCCGCCGGCGCCTTCAGCGCCACCGTCCGCCTTTCTTTCTACGACACTAACTAGCTAGCCATGCCCTTCCTGCAAACCAACCTGCGGCTCTCCGAGACCTCCCGCCCCGACGTCGCCACCTACCTCCCGCCCTCCAACTACCTGCTCGGTTTCACCACCTCTATCCGGCAGAACAGCCTGGGGAACGCTGTGCAGGACCCGCGCGCGGTGGCGAGGCTGGAGGTGAGCGGCGGCGGCGCCCCCGGCGCCCCCCCGCCCGGCACCGTTTTTCTTCGGTGATTCCAAAAAAACATGAGCGACAGCGACACCGCCGTCACGGTGGAGAACCCGCTGCTGGAGAAGTGGCGCACGCACGCGAAGCGGGCGAAGCGAATGCACGGCGCCGCGGCCGCGCGGTTCAAGGCGCGCGCGGACATGGCGCTCTATTCGACGTTGTTCCTCTCGCTCGGCGTGGGCTGCCTCAACCTGACCTTCGGTATCGGCCGCGCGGAGGCCGCCACCGGCGTGCCAGCCATCGTGAGCGGCTGCCTCTCGCTGCTCTCGGGGTCGGTCACGGCGCTCAACAGCGGGCTCGAGTGGCCGAACAAGGCGGAGCGGCACGACCACTTCGCCTCGCGCTTCGGCGAGGTGGTGCGCGACATCAACACGGAGTGCTCGCTCCGCCACCTGCACGACGCCGAGTACGCGAGCGAGGGCGACTTCCTCCGCCACATGTCTTCCGAGATGACCCGGCTGGAGGAGAGCGCGCCGAACATCCCGCGCGCGATAGAAAATTCTCACTCTCCTCCCAAAGCATGAGCGGCGTCACCGAGGTGCGGCTCTACCGCAACACCGTCGACGCGGTGCCGGCGGACTACGCGAACGTCACCGCCGCGGTGCTCAACTCGGCGGCGACGGACCACGGCACCGGCATGAAGCGCTACCTCGACGGCGCCGCCACGGTGAGCGGGCTCGAGAGCGGGACCCACTATTTTTGGGTGGAGCTCATCGACGCCCGCGGCAACACGGCGGGGCCGCAGCCCGCCGGGAGCTACACAACGCCAACGGTGTGGGAGTTCTACGTTGCGGTTCCATCGGTGCACCCCGAGCTGTTTTTGAGTACGGTTTCGAGCTCGTTCGGGGAAGAAGCAGTTTTTGCTGACGCATGGCGCCCATGGGGGGGCAACCGGATTTATACTGATGACAATGCCGTGGGAAGTTTATTGTGGAGCATCGCGGACGACACCAATAGCTTCGCGCCGGTGTTCACTGTCGTGTGGCACCGCAGTAAACACACGCCGGGAGTCGAGATACGAAGGAACGGGGTCCCGGTATTTAAAGAGACGAGTAACCGAGGAGGCAGTGATTTCCCATCTAATTTATCGCTTGAGTACGCGATATAGGCAAGGGCGGAGGGATGCGTGCGCGCGCATGCGTGAGTGCAAGGAGTCGGGCCAATATGTAATCAATAATTTGAATTCAATTTTTTACTGCGAGGTACGGGTACTAGCCAATAAAATAGTACCGTCGGGGCGCGCTTTGTGCGCCTTTCGCGAGTGCGAGTGGATCGGGGGATCGGCGAGTGGGCGTGAGTGGTTGCGGTCGGCGGAGGCACTGGGCGGTGCAGCCTCGGCGGTGCAACCCGGTACTGTGCGGAGGCCCCGGTGTGGAGTGAGGTGTTGCGTTAGCAACGGGCACCGGTACTCTTTACTTTATTTTTTTGCGAAAAAAGAGAAGAGTACCAGGGTACCGAGTACCAGGACGTTTTAGAAGTTTGCTATGTTTTTAGGGGTATAGGGGTATAGCTATATAAATATTTAAAAGAATTTGTAAAAGAACTTGGTACTGGTACTTGCCCCCCCCGGTGTGGAGCGAGCGGTAGCGCAAGCACCGGCACCGGTGCCATTTAGCGACAATAATTAGTACCTTTGTGGAGGGTACCGGGTTGTTTTTGGGGGGTTGGTGGGTTGTCGGTCGGGTCCCTCCGCCTTTGCCTTGGCAAGGGCGGAGGCATGCGTGCGTGCAGCATCGGCGCTCGGCGGTGGGCGTGAGTGGTTGCGGTCGGCGGAGGCATGCGTGCGTGCACCATCGGCGCTGGGCGGTGAGGTCCCGATGGGGCGTTGCGGCAGCGCAGCCGGGATTGCCGAGCAGCCGAGGTGCCTGACCGAGGAGCCGAGGTGCCTCGCCGAGCAGCCGAGCAGCCGAGGTGCCGGGATTGCCGAGCAGCCGAGGTGCCTGGCCGAGCAGCCGAGCAGCCGAGGCGCAGCATCGGCGGGCAGCCGAGGCGCAGCTGTAGGTGCCCGGCGCGCGACAGCACGCCCTGCCCGACATTCCGCAACGCCGGGATGGGGTTACCGCAGCACAGCGGGGATGGGATGGGGCGTAGCGGCAGCCGATCGGCCGGGATTGGGCGTTGCGGCAGCGCAGCCGAGCAGCCGAGGTGCCGGGACTACCGAGCAGCCGAGGTGCCGGGCCGAGCAGCCGAGCAGCCGAGGTGCCGGGATTGCCGAGCAGCCGAGCAGCCGAGGCGCAGCATCGGCGGGCAGCCGAGGCGCAGCTGTAGGTGCCCGGCGCGCGACAGCACGCCCTGCCCCACATTCCGCAACGCCGGGATGGGGTTACCGCAGCACAGCGGGGATGGGATGGGGCGTAGCGGCAGCCGATCGGCCGGGATTGGGCGTTGCGGCAGCGCAGCCGAGCAGCTGAGGTGCCGGGACTACCGAGCAGCCGAGGTGCCGGGCCGAGCAGCCGAGCAGCCGAGGTGCCGGGATTGCCGAGCAGCCGAGCAGCCGAGGCGCAGCATCGGCGGGCAGCCGAGGCGCAGCTGCAGGTGCCCGGCGCGCGACAGCACGCCCTGCCCGACATTCCGCAACGCCGGGATGGGGTTACCGCAGCACAGCGTAGCGGCAGCCGATCGGCCGGGATTGGGCGTTGCGGCAGCGCAGCCGAGCAGCCGAGGTGCCGGGACTACCGAGCAGCCGAGGTGCCGAGCCGAGCAGCCGAGCAGCCGAGGTGCCGGGCTGAGCAGCCGAGGTACCGGGGACCGTGCGGGAGGCAGCAGGGACAAGAAAGAAATAGAAAAGAATTTATTACAAAAATGGCGTGGGGAACGCGCCAGGACCAAATGAGTACGTCATTTGGCCTTCAGTGGGGACAGGAAGGATACAGGAATCTCATAATAGTTAACCGTTTGAAATCGGATTAAGCCGGTTAAAGGCTCTCCGAACATCCTGAAAACTGTAGCTTTCCCGTGGTATATTCAGAATTTGAATTTGATGTTTTTACAAAAAGTTATAGCTGTTTTTCTAAGATTTTGTTCCAAGTTCTTGGTGTTCCAAATTAGTCGCAATTCTCCTTAACTGTTTCAAATGAGTTAAAATAACGACTTGATTACGCAAGCGGTACGTATTGCGAGAACTGTGCCGGTGTTTGACAAGCTTACCCGTACTACCCGTACTGCTCCGCTACCACCGAGAGCTGCACCACCAAGAATGCAGTGTAATTAGCAACACTGTCTTTATATACTATTCCGCGTTAAACTTTTGACGTACCAGCCCTTGTAGGTGTTCTCTCCGCCAGGATGGCGAGTGGTGGCGGGGCGCGTCGACTTGTCCTGAAGTTGAGCCACGACAGGTATTCTCGTCTCGTCACACAAACCCAGACACTCAGAGCCACGAGGCCTGGACAGACAAAATACCGCGTCCGAGGTACTCCGTGCGGCTGTAGATCTCTAGCTGTACGCAGTTTACCACTGCCAGAGATCTGACCAGCGGTTATTCGGAAGTACGCGCGTGTATCCCCTTTGCTAGCGCCGTATACTGTATATCCCGTACTCTTGCTTTCACCAGGTACGCGGCTCATTGCCAGAACGCTCTTCGTGTCTAGTTGCGCCGTGCGGCGAGCCTTGCACTTCATCATTCTATTCAGGACGCCACGAACTTGTTTACCTGTTGAATTTTACAGGTAACAACCCGGTACATGTATCTGAGTTGGGGCGTGGGAGAGGAAGGTTCCTTGCTTACTAAATAACCACGATCGACTTTATCCGGCGAAGTACCGTAGTACCGAGCGAATAACACGTCTCTCTCACAACCTACCCCACTCCTCGTCATGGAATCACCTAATAGCACTCCACCGAGCTGTACGTCCTATTTGCAGCATTGTTTTGCGCGGTATATGATAATTCCCATTGTGGGGGTCTCGCTGACGGGCCTTTATTTTCGGCTAGGCTCTGTTCACATGCGGCGACGTCTGAGAATGTGCAGTACTTTGTGTAAACAGGTTGCCGTGCCACCCGCCGGGACTGAAACGACGTCATTTACAGAAGATGAGCGGCCGTAAGCACGTGGTGTCCGCTGCGGTGCTGTTAACTCTCTTGGTTCTATGTGAGCTTGGTAGCGCGGCCCCGAAGGGTAGCAAGCGCAAAGGGACGAGTCAAAACCTGTTGGACAAGGAGCTGAAGGAGAAGAGGCAGGAGTGCGAGGCGGCGGTGGCCCAGGGACCCTCCGGGCACGAGCGGGAGAATGCGATTCTAGCGTGTCTATCACCCAGCTGCTTCGAGACCCTCTACGCCGCGGACCCCCTGGAGGAGGGGGAGGTGGATTCCATTCGGGGGAGGAATTTCCGGACGTGTTGCCGGACGGAGCTCCGTACCGAAAGGATTGCGGAACGACGAAGGGAAAAGTCAGAGGTTGGCGTTCAGGTGGAGCAGGTTGAAGAGGAGCAAGAAGCTGAGGAGGGGGCCGGGGAGTTAGTTGAGAGAAGGAGGGCGCAGTAATGCGTTGTCTGCTAAATTAAGTAAATCATATCTAAGCCTGAAATGGCTGTTTGTTACAAAACATTGCGCCGCTATTTCGATTTCACTTCGCAGAGAATTAAGGTATCATATTTGCCGACAACTCTGATTCTATTTGCCTTGAATTGTATCTCGCTGTGTGGACCCACAAACTCCGGGTATAAGTGATGCGGCAAAGGAATCTTACCGCGTTTAAACCTTGCCGAGTTGTTACGTGATACGTGGGCGAAGACCTACCTTGAAAAGACCTACCTTTGGCGCGCCCCCACGCCGAGCGCGACAGCGCGAGGACCGGCCCGAAGGGGGGGGCTGCGGGGAGAGGGGCATCCAGGCCCCCCCCCAGAGTTTTTTGAATTTCAATGTAAAAGGGGCATATTTTCTTCACGGAAACCTTGTTCATTGACCGCCAATGCATTTTACTGCATATCAACAATTCTGCAATAAGTACACATTCTGACCTCTGACCTATGAATTTAATATGACCCGATGCAATCAGCCAATCATAATCTCGTTATTGCTATTATAAAATGCTGACACTTAAAAATAATCCGGGAAATAAGCACAGAGGCAGCATCGAAATAGTATACATCTAAATAAAATTCGTTAAGTTCAGGGAAAGGGTACTTTACAAAATGATTGTTCCGAAAAAACCGAATGCGCAAACGTTTTATCCGGGCCAAATCGGAAAGAAATAAAAGTGTTTTGACTACTAGTCTGTCGGAACAATATACTATCAATATAGGCATGCACGTGCAGACCAATGTGCCAGAGAATCACCAAAAGTCCCTTGGCATGTCAGAATTCCATCTGGAAAAAGGTGTTAAAGAACACCGGGTGGCATGGGATGACATCACAAGGAGGTAGCCGAAATCTGCCTTCTGTCACTGTCCAAGCCCTACATTGGTACAATATCTGCATCATCACAACATGGTTAGTAGTACATTAAAAATAGAGAATAAAGCCACTTGAAAAGTTGAACTTCATCTACATGAAAGAAAGCTTGGACATGATAAGAAACAATCTACCCAACACCTTCAACACATCGGAACACAGCTGCCTGAGTTGCTTGTCGGTTGAATACCGCAAAGGAGCGCCGTGGAGGAACATCTCATTGTACTTCTGCAACGAAGCAACAATAAAACGGCCAGTCTCTCCGTAAGCTCTCAGCTCTCAGTAAGCATGTTGAAATGCACAATGGATTCGTTAGCATACATTTCGAACTCAAGCCCACGCTGACCAATTGCATGCTTGTCAACACATCCTCTCAACCACTGCCTCATTCGCAATCTTAAGTATGACCATTATGTGGCTGGATAGGAAAGCATTGGCACAATCATACCACTTCTTTTGAGTCCGCACTTTCCTCTGGATGTCGATGCCAGAGACATAAATGTTCCCACCAACATCATCCCATTTGTGGCGTGCCGTACATGACGCAACGCTTTCATAGTAATCTGTCATTTCCTTCTGCATACACGTGGCTAAAACCTCCATGGCAGCGAATGCATCCTCCAATGACTCTACATTGATGCATGCACTGTGCGCCCAGTCCCAAAACATTTTGAATTGGGGATGCACAACGTTGTGAAGGTAATTGTCGAGTGATTGGCCGCCGGGTAGGGTTGGCATGAAGTATAGCCTAAAGTCCATGCACTTGGAAGCAACTATAATCATTTCATACTCACCATCAATGAAACGAACCTCAAAGAAGTGCATCATGTTGTCGATCTATCCCGCGATGACATGTTGTAGATCCTTATATGCTTGTTCTTGGGTTTTCGCCGATACGTTGGATTGAAACGTATCGCAACGAATCCGCAACTGCTCACCTAACAGAGTCCCCGTCTCAAGGAAGTCCGCGGAAGTGGTAGATTCGCCACGCTGCCGACCGTGAATCGGCTTGTGCAAAGCCGGGAAGTGCTATGAGTTGAAGCCCTTCTCCGCCCTCAATGCATCTCGCATCTTCCGCATGTTTTGCAAGAACTTCTCCAAATCTAGCAACTCCCACGGAATGACATTGACTGTATGCATCTTCAAGCTGAGATGCATGCACTTGTCGAGCAACGGAACAAGGCAAGTTACCGCTCCCATGAACCCGTAGTCCAAAAGGCAGTCATCGATCCAGCCTTGCATCCGCCTCCTCTCCTCCAGCTACAGCCTGGGCGTGGCGAGCTTTTCTCTGATCGCCCTCAGTAGCACCTTGTAGTTTCTGACAATATTCTGGCACACTTTTGTTCAAATTGAGCAAGTCTATTGTCACAAAAGCGCATCCGTGCATACAAGACGATCTCCTCCTTCGCGATGCCGCTGAGCGTCTCGAAACCTTGCCCGAAGTTGAACTTCGAATAAATTTCAAATACAATTTGGGAGATGAGTGCATATAACTTCACTTCCGGCAGATCGCCCTCTTGCTCCGCCTCCTCGCCTGCCTCCTGCTCACCCGTCTGTCTCCTAGCGCCTTCGGCAGCTACTCAAGCTCTTGCATTGTCGCTGAGCGCGTTCCGACCCCGTTCACTTGACCTCCTCTCACGACTACTTCTTCTAAATGAATCAATAGAAGCTTCTTTTGGTCCGGAAGGTTGCTCATCCCTTTCATGCGTAGTGGGTTGACGTTGAGAAGCAAAATATGTATTGCCCCGGCGAGCCACGCACATCTTGTCCTTCATTACATCACCAATGGTGAGATCCAACCGGTGTGCCGCATCCCAATTGTACAATAGCAGCCACTCCATCATTCGTTGCACATATGCAGGGTCGTCTCGCTTTGCTTTTGGTAGCACTTGCTTCGCGATTTCCTCAGCAACATTGTTAGCGAAATATTGACCATCAACTGCAATCCCACAACCTGTTGAGCACGCTCTTCCCGCTTGAAACGCAGAGTGTCACGGATACAAGTTTGGATGAGCTCATCTGCAAGGCCCTTGCCTTTACAATCCTTAGCAAGGATGTAGTCAACAAACGCAACCTTTACCTCACCCTTGTCGAACATTAGCACGCCGACAAGTTGGCATGTGCGGTGCTGTTCGGTGACCGTGTCCACCGTTGCAACAAACACTCGTGGCATTCCAAGAGCATGGTCAATTCTCTTCAAAAATTTATTGAAGTTGCCAATGGTCACCTCATGCATGGCTTTCGCCATCTTCGTCATGAACTTCTTGGAGTGGTTGGACGTCTCGATACGATCCCCATCAGGTGAAAATCGGCGACTTTCCTCTCAAAGTCTTGGCGTGAGACTGCCTCCCGCAAAGTCTGCAGAACAAGACGAAACATGTTGGCTCTAATCTCGTAGCTCTTCTCTCCCTCCGTGTCGAGATCACTGCGCATCTCGACGGCTCGCTTATGTGTGTTACTTTTGATATGGCTCATCCTGTTTTGCCGCAGTCGATGAAGGCGTTGGCTTGAGCATTTGAAGGTGTAGGGGGCTCCCTTCCGCTGCGAGTAGGTAGGGCAAGTAACCGACTTCTGTCCGTCCTCGTCTTCGGAGAAAGCGAATTGCATATCCGCAAGCTCCTTCACATTTCCCGCAAGATGGTTTTGTAGCGGAGGGTGAGTTGCAAGGGTCATCACGGAGGTACTAGGAACCTCTCCAAAAGCAGTCGTCACGGCTCGAGATACCTAAGGCGGAACGTTCGAGATCGGCCGGACGCGACCTAATAGCATGAAATGCCTCTTGGATCATATATAGTTTCTCAAAGACAACTTTGGCGGGCACATTTTCACTAGCGGACACGATTGCGACACGGGTAGAGGTGTTGCCCCCGACAGGAGAGTCGAAACCTATCACTTCGGCAGTCGGGTCTCGGGCGGTGTCGCTACGGTTTCTATACAAACGTCGAGACGAACCAACCTAGACGGAGAAGGCGGCTCGGGAGAAAGTTGTTGGGTAGACAAAGAAGTTACACGGAGTTGGTCAAGCTTATTCTGCCCTTCAAGTGGTGCAATTTGAAGGTTAGACGGAATCGGAAGTGGCACGCCGGGATACTTCCGGTTGTAGTGACTAGACCACGCATCCTTCTTATCGGCACGAGACGAAACACACAAGCCGAGACGCCGCACTGCCCTCTACGACGCTTACGTTGCGTCACCATCATCGCGACCGCGTACTTGTAGCCGGAAGACGGGTAGAGACGACGCTGCGTCAAAGCAAGTGTCTAAATGAGAAAGGGGCAAGGTCGGCAAGCAATAAAAAACATGAAAGTAACAGCAGCAATAGCGAACATTGGGCCAATGACTCAGCGAGTGAAAACTTAGAGGGTCTCAATCCAGTCGAGAAGCGGCGCCGACAAGCGTGGCAGAAAAGAGAAGGATAAACACGCCTGCCAACATGCATTCTTGACAGTCTTGTGATCGGTACGCGGTTGGGAGTGCCCTCGTATAGCCCACTGCCCCGTTTAGAAATATTCTATGAGAAGTAATGCCTAATCCGGCAAGCGCGGCAATTTGCGGCAATTTTGCTACTTAATCAACTACGCCAACAAACCGAAACAGTGGCCCATGCGCGGGTCTATCAATGGGAAAACATCCCGCTTTCATACGCACCTGCCCCCCACCTGCCCCCCTAGCTGCCCCCTCCGTGCCCCCTCTATTGAGAGTTATTAGCTAGCGTAGAGCATTTCAACTATTGGCGAATCATGGCGACGCTATTTACGGTTGATATAATGTATTATGCTATTATCAAGGGTCATTTCATCATCATTAACATTTTAAATTGGTACTATACTTAAGTAATAGTCACAATTTATAGATTTGATTTCAAATTTGCAGGATTAGTGCATTACAAACGTTGTACTCCGTTATAAATGTGGTAACATCACATGTAAATATTCATCAAATCCGTGTATTATATGCATATCTTGGTTTCTCCAAAAACAGGCTTTGACATTAATTCGATATCTGCCGGTTCGTATCCCATCCCAACTCTCAGGGGGACCATGCGCCCAGGCCGGCTACTATAGGCAAGCCCCCTCCTAGTACGTGTTCCCTTCGATTGCACTCATGCTATGCGCGTTCATTTCTATCTATTTCGCCCCCTTTTCGTCCCTCCATGCTTGAAAAGCCGTCTTACCCCCCGCACAACCCACCCCCAAAAAGTGCACTTTTTCAAGGTAGGGGCAAAGAGGACAGCATTTAGGACACAACAATATCGGCCGTGAGCACGTCTACCTACCGATACGTTCACTTGTTTAATCGCTCTTTATGCATATATTTGGCTTTTACCTATTCGCTGCATGTATTTTTTCGATCCTGGAGGCCCTTGGCTAACGATTGTTTCCACTTGCTTGATCTAAGATACGCGTAGAATTATATTTGCGTTAAACCTTTGTGTCAACGTTGACGTTGAGCGAATGAATGACGTAGTTTTCTCCGAAAGTCGTCGTCTGATCTAGTTGACGGCGCTATAACCAAGATGAATGAGGGTTTTCGTGACAAGAACCGCGATCTTGCCGACCTCATCGACGATGATTTCTCACTTTTGGAGTTGGCGACAGCTTTCCGTCTTTCTTTTGCGGCCGTCCAACGCCGTGATTCACTATTAGAGCAGCAACTCAGCATTTCCTTATTGGCTTGGTTGTGATATTTGTGTAGCGCGCATAACTTAGCAATGCGTAGTAGAGGTTTGCGTGGTTTAATTGGGAACACGGTATTGGTGCTAATTGGTGCTATTCAAGTCTAGCACTATGGAGGGTGGTGACATGATATTTCACATTGTAACTTCTTTTCTTCAATTCCCACGCAGCGTCTACTCTACTGTCGTTTGATTACATAACTTCACTTACTTTTCTCTCATTGAACGCTTCCCACGAGAGATTCCCATGCACAACCAGCCAACGAGAGGTTGGTTGTATCATTCGTCTTCTAGTCTTGTTGTCTCCCATTTGACGTCCTTTATGGCCCTGATATCTATTATGTGCCGTATTGTTTCATGGGACACCGTTGCATGTGTCCAAAGCTAATATATTATGAGAAAGACATGCCGGCTGCACGTACTAACTAGTTACATGCATTTATTTGATTGGTAGAAGGCAATTATTACGAAAGCTCGGTTATTTTTCCGCACTTGCGGACTTGGACTGCGAAATATTAAGGGATTTCGTTACGAGTCATCACACGTGCATGCAGTTACGCGCGCAGCTTTTATTGTACATATTTTCATGCTTGGCTTGTTATATTGCTATTATGGAATACGC
Organism: Tetraselmis chui; assembly: GCA_026401115.1. NCBI lineage: Eukaryota > Viridiplantae > Chlorophyta > Chlorodendrophyceae > Chlorodendrales > Chlorodendraceae > Tetraselmis > Tetraselmis chui. The sequence continues at coordinate 121,637 of JAPMLY010001000.1, forward strand.
ACCATAGTTGGAAAGCTAGCTAGTGAAAGTAATAATCAAAACATACCTTGGCGATATTTTCCCAATGATTAGAGGAACGTTGTCCTTTAACCCAATAATTTTACAATACCATTCTGATTATAACAATAATCAATTAAACAAGTATCGATCGAGTCTTCCTCAAGACGATGCTGCGACACATCGTGTCAGCGTGTACGTGTTGATATGATCCAAGAGCACCGTCGCTCGTACTACTAATGCGATAATATGGACATGGGAGTAGAAGTATGTTGATGAAATGTGATTGCCATGCCCGATATTTCGACAAACCGTTGCACCGTTTGCTGAACTCACTCCGTACTTGCGGGTAGTTCATAACACATGCAAGGATGCGCGTTTGGCCATAGTGTTTGTGCCGATGGCTTAGCTGTATCACCAAACCGTTTTATACAACGTGTACGACCGTTAGCACCGTAGTGCATGGCGGCCTATTAGAAACTCGCTAGCGGATGTGGCGTTGGACTTTTGCGTGGGCCTCCAGGGCTTTGCAAATAATACGCCCGCGCATAAATATCATTCCATTAAGTGTCAAGTGTCAGTTTCGGATTTGGCTTTTTGCTTGTATGTATCAACACTTTGCCGATTTCCTTCCGCCTTATGGGAAATGGGTCATACGGGAGAGTGATAGGAAGAGGGATGGGGGGAGGGGGGGGGGGAGGAGAAGGAAGTAAAGGGTCCCCATTTCCCTCTCGCCACCTCTCCATTCCCTTCTCTCCCCTCCCCTTCGGCCCTCTCCAACCCCCGCCCCTCCCTCTATTCTATATCTTTAATTCTTCGTTTGGCTTTCCGTACGTAACACCCGGATGAGCTTCGTCGTGGTGAGCATGAAGTATCCTAATGTGCCTAATCTCATAAACACGCGGGGATGTGATCATTTTGAAAATAGGAAAAAATAAAATCTGATAAGAAAAAGAAGTGGAGGCCACCAAGCAAAAAGAAGAAAAGAGGGAAAAACTTCAGCCTGAGGAACATGAAGGCATGCAACAACGTCAGCACTGCCCTCTTGCAAAGCGTCGCGGGGATAGGAACCCAGGGAACCATGAATAGCAGCAGAAAGACGCGGCATGAATTCACGTCGCAAATCCCCCAAAAAACGCCGAAAGGGAACAGAAGATATTTTTGGCAATTTTTGTGTTTCGTTTAGCGGTTACAAAATGAATATATTAATTATAAAATTATTAGTAGCAGATATTGCAAAGACGGCGATTTGTAATCAAATTAAATTGTCTTAATTCAATGTCCCGTCGCTAACGCCGGACTTTATTGCAAGAGTGTAGGGGCACTGCCACTCTCTGGCTGCCTCTCATCGCCTCATCGCGGAAGGCGCTGCTGCTCACCAGATTCACTACTCTTTGTCGCAGCAAAACGTTAGCCCCTTTGCCTTTATCCCTGCTAAAAATACGGTGGACCAGCTTGACTGAAACTCCGCCCAGGCCTATAGGAAAGGCTAAACTGTGTAGGGTGCTATGCAGTGCTCGCGTAGCGCAGTCGCCACGGCTACTTGCCGTGGCAGTCGTTGGCTATCAGCGGCTGGCGGCCCGCCGCTCTTCACTGGTGGCCTCGGCGCAGCCCCCTTCAGCACCGACGCGAGCGACGGCGATACCCCTGAGGTATGCCCACCAGCAGGACAATTCAATAATCAGAGGACGTCATCCGTGCTATTCCCTCCATATGTGCTTCTCGTAAACGTGACGCCCCCTGGGCCCCGTAATCTGCGCTTACGTCAATATGAAGAGGAAATTGTGTAATCAAATTGTTTGGTTCTGCACTGTCCGCAGGCTCGACCTGGTCCGGGCCGAGGCCGTGGCGCCTCCCCCATAGACCAACGATTTATACCACATAACGACTCTGGAGTCTCCAAACCTCAACGCAACATACATCCCGCCACGCTCGCGAGGCGTCAGGCGGCGCTGGGGAGCAAAGACCCGGGGGTCCCGCACGGCGGGCGCGGTCGCGGTCGCGGCGGCGATGGCGCCACTCGAGAGCAGGCCAACGCACAGAGCGCCAGGCGCGGGCGCATTCTATCAGACAGCAACGCATTCGCTGCGCTGCAGAGTGGAGAATCGCAGCGAGGGAGGGGGCCCAGAAGTTCCTCGAATGAGCGGCGTCCACAGAGGGCGAGTGCTTCCGGCCCTGATCCATTCTGATTATTTCCATATGACGGACTTCCCGGATGAAACCTCCCACCTTCACGACCCTCTGACGGGTCAGGCCACTACCTCTGCAGTCACTGATGATGCAGCTATTTTGTGCAGGGTGATGGCAGGCAGCGCAGCCCTCGCGGCGGTCGTCGACCCGGCGGACGGTCGCCGATGCCGTCGCAGCCGCAGTTTCCACAGTTTGAGGAGATGCCCACCTTTGCGGAGGCCCATTTTGAGAAGGAGCTGCTGACGCAGATCTACGTCAGCCCCTCCCCCCTGGGTGGACGTTTGAACTACCCACCTTCTAAAGATAATGACATATTGCTGCTGTGCTGAGAGAAGAGCTGAGATTAAATTAATCTTGTTAATCTTTGCGTGACTAGTTGTGCGTGAGATGATGTACATGGGATGATGTGCTGACGGAGGAGGGTGGGTGGTATGCAGGCGGAGAAGGACAAAACGCTGCACTTTCAGCTGGGGATGCCAAAGCCTTGGGAAGACGTGAGGGTGCCTAATGCCGAGGAGCGCTGGGACGAGCTGGATGATTACCTGGAAGGGATGAAGGATGAGCTGCTGGCGCCGTTGAAGGAGGATCAGGAGGCGGAGCGGTTTGCCAAGCTGGAGGAGGGCAAGGGCAGCCAAAAGTTGGGTGAGGGGGCAGCGGGTGAGGTCACAGGCGAGTCGCAGGCTGCCGTCAAGACTGAAGCCACTGTAGAGGGTGATAAGGCTGGAGATGGGAGCATGCTTCGCCCAGGCGCACAAGCCGAACTCATTAAACCTGTGGACATGGAGCTGGAGGAGACATGGAAGGTGAGGTGGCAGCCAACTGAACTCGCCACCTCTGCTGCTTTTGTGTGTGTTGTTGTGGTGGGGTAGTAGCTAAAGGGAGGAGTTGCCCTCGCAGTATTTGAAGGAGCACACGCTCATGCAAGTGGTGTCTCAAGAGCACGACGACATGCGGAAGCAGCTGAGGAAGGGTGAGAGCTGGATGGGGGGAAAGCAGCAGGACAGGATGCTGGCGTCGCTGGTGGAGGAGGCTGAGGTGGATGATGAGAAGGTCCGGGCTGCTCTTGAAAAGTATCAGGCGGTGGTGGAGCGCAACTCGCACTGGAAGTTTATGGATAGGTATAACGTGATGAAGAAGGCAACCTCCTTTGTTCAGAACGCCCCGCGTCAGTGAGGGCATAGGCTGTGCACATCGAGGCAGCAGGAGGGGCAGAAGGGGGTCATGCACGGGACATTACCTGTGAGCAACTGACAATCAACCAAAAAGAGTTGTAACACAGCATTGGGGCTCTATTCGCCACTCAGCGTAGATAACTGCATTGGCGATGCACTCTCAATCTTGAGTCTCTGCTTTCAATCTTAGAGTGCAGAGAGGCAATGACTCCCGCGGTGCTTATCTTTCCATTTAACAACAATAGAGCAACTATCAGAGCGAAGATTTTATTTTGCACTCGAGTTTGATTATTTGAATTCCCTTCACCACACACACACACACACACAATCCGTTGTGAATGCGGCTGCGATGGCTCCCCAGCGACTACTTATTATAATAATCCAGTGCCCAACCTCTGAAGTTAACTGGCCGTCACATTTTGAGCTTTCTAGACAGCTCCCGCTGAAGATTTGCCGCCGAGTTGAGCGTCGCGGGTTTCGAGATCTGAACTACGGAGCGGGCGGACTGCTGCGAGGGTGAGCGCCTGGCGAAGAGATCACCCATCGACCTGGTGGAGTTTGCAGCCGGGGATGAGGTCTCGCCAGCACGGCGGCCGTATTGAGGTGATCGCGTGCTGCTGCGTGAGCTTGACCGTGAGACGGTGACGCCCTGTAAGGCAGTTCACGCACACACATTATGTGTTCAATCAAAAATTGTTCGCAGCCCCCCTTCCATTCCGTTCCTTCGCATCCAGACATGCTACTGTCTTGTGGCGCTTGAAAGTTCACAGGATTGGATGCTACGAAAAGATGAAGTGTGTGTGTGTGTGTGTGGATGTTTATGTGAGGCAGAGGAAGCGTGTGTGTGTGTGTGTGTGTGTGTGTGTGCGTGTGTGTGCGTGTGCGTGTGTGTGTGTGTGTATGTGTGTGTATGTGTGCGTGGGTGGGTGTGTGGGTGTGGGTGCGTGTGTGTGTGTGCGTGTGTGTTTGTGTGTGTGTGTGAGTATGATGGGAGGTACCTTTGGTGGTGGGCCAAGGCTGCTGCTCACTGCCTTGAGCGGCCGTCCGTCAGGTCCGACAGCCGCAAATGCAGGAGGGAGGGCGCTCGAGGCACCCCGGGCAACCAGCTCAGGTGGGATCTCCTTCCATTGGCCTGCTCACGAAGCACCCGCATAAGCAATCAGCCCCCTCAGCGTGCATGCAGCCTGTCAACGCAGCGTGTTGCTTCAAGACGCAGACGGTTGTTACGGAGTGCAGGGCGGGAAAAAAAACGCCGAGCGCACCGGAGGGGGTTATTATGAATTTCCCACACGCGCTGAACCGCTCCCCTATCGCCAGCCTAGGTCCGTTACTAAGGCACGCGGAAACACAGGCGGGTCAGTGCTGTGAATTTCGCGATAAGACACAGCCAGCGAGTGAGTGTGCGGGCTCGGGAGTAGTCCCCGCCGTTTCCGCGGACAGCTGTACGGTGCTGCGCCAACGACAGCGCGTTTCGCTCACCAGCGGGTAGTGAGTGCATAGGGTTAGCGTATATGTCTAAACCAACGGAGGTCGCGCACCTTGGCGAGTTCGCGCTAGTACTACTGCTACAGCTGCTGGGCTTGCTGGACAGGCCGATGACCTCCATGATGGCCAATCTCGAGAACAACTTCAATTTCCTACGCTGTCGTAGGAGATACTTCTCGGCGAGCCACAGCTGGCGAGACGACGCCGCCTGGGGAGCGTAGCAGCAGCAGCAGCCCCGCAATCTTCACCCCCGATAAAAATACCTCCTTATGAATTTTTTTTTTATGGAACAGCCAGATTGTATCCCTGTCAACGTGACAAGTGAGAGAGAGAAGTGTAGTGCCGCCCCGGGCCGGCGTCCCGCGGGCATGTGTCTACGTGAGCTGACAGCAGTGCCCCCCTCATTCAATGGACTGCAATTACAATATAACGCCACAAAATTCTTACAAGAAAAAGCAGCGGAGACCACCAAGATAGAAAAAGAAAAGAAAAGAGTAGGAATTAGAAAAAGACTGCCTCCCAATTTAGACTGCGCAATAATAACAGGTAGCGATAGTATGTAGGGCAGGTAGTAGGGCCGGAATTATTCCGCCAGTGGGGCACAGGGACGAAGGAAGGAGAGGAAGGATTGCTTACAAATTTACACGAAGGAATAGATGGTACAATTTCTGAGAGGGCCAAGCTTGGGACATGTATAAAATCCGATGATATGAGGCGGAGGGACGATGTGTGATGCTTCTCTAATTTATGCCACAATTTGATACCTCCTAAATTAGTATCCCACTTCAGAACATAAAGAAAGTAGTGGATCCACCAGCAAAGAAGGGCGGAAAAGCGGGCTAAGAAGCCAAAAAGAAGCCCCCGGAGCAAAGAGGCATGCAAACAAAGTGGCCGCACCATCCTCTTGCACGAAGATATGAACCCACTGTGCCATGGAGAGCCACAGAAAGACTATGCATTAACTCACGTAATGTGGTATGCTGTTAGTAATAATGCGGGAGGTGTGGACGGACGGAGTTGCCGAAATATGCACGTCCGTGCGGGTGTGGGTCCGCTTGCCCGTCCCTAATCATATTATGACGTGGGTTGGATAGGAGGAAAGTGTTTGAAATTGAGAAATTAAAATGCTTGTGAAAAAGACGGAGGCGTTCAATGCAATGATGATGGGCGGTTGTTCACAATGTTTAAGGGGCACGATTTGAGGCGGCCTAGATAGAATGGTGTTGGCGAAAAGCATGACAATGGGCAGTAAATTTGTGAGCGATGGCCAACATCACGAGGGTGAATTGCAAAATCAATGAGAGGTTTGGAAGGACAGCCGGTACCACGATGAGTTGGTTCCTACTTCGGAGTGGGTTTCAGAATAACATGTCTTGAATTTGATCGTCCAACTAGGTGGCGCCTTCAACGAATACGAACTCCATTGAATATGGCTCTATGGCGTCGACGTTGTCGAGCGGTTGCGTGGCTGCGAGAATCTAGAGCTCGCTTAATAAGTCCCGGGCCCGCTGGGTGTGGGCTAGGAAGGCCGGAATGTGGGGTTTCTATCATGCTCATGGCGACGGCCACCGTTGTGAAGCCGCACGATCCTTCCAAGGGAACGTCGACAATTCGCAGGCCTTTGCCTTGAAGGAAGGCGCCGCGGACCCGTTAGGGATCCGAGGCGGCAGTGGAGGGTTGCGGTGGAGATGATAGAGTGTGCGGCAATGACGGGCGGCAAAGAAGTATCCGGGTGATAATTAGTAAATGGAGTAGTTGTTCCAACGCGGAGCTTGAGTCGCCGTGACGGTGAGTATGGTGGGCGGCGGTGGCCGTCCGCGTCGGTTGTAAAATGAGGAGCTGATGGATGTGAAAGGCGAGGTTGAATTCCATCGTTAGTTTTTGGCGGCTTGGCGTCGCGAAGATTCCGCAGCGGAAGTCGGCTATCATAATGAGGCGTCGGGCTGATCGCCGCCGGCGGTGATGTCGCCGGCTTCGCCTTGGCGTTCATTCGCGGCGCAGAGGTTGTAGCCTTTGTTGTCGTGCTTCCGCCTCGCGTTGTGGTCCGGGAACTATTCGGATGGGCGCGGGCGGTTGAGTTGCTTCGGGCCGCAACTTGCGAAGGTGATAGTCCACCACCGAGCAACCACACCAGAACGTCATCTAAGTATTCCTTGGCTTTGGTCAATTTTCCGGTACGACTAGGGACTCAGTCAAGAATGTCCGCCAAACAATTTGGGTTTGGTTCGAATTCGTGTGCGTCTCCACGGCGATTTTCGAATCCGTCCAGTCTTATCTTTCGGCTTGCCGCATATCGCATATCAAGAAGGTATTTGCTGGACGAGTACCTTCTCCCGGGCCGTATTTTGGCGCGGACGGTGTCTTGGTAATTGGCGAAGATAGGGTCACACATGTGATGGCGGTTGTCTGACATTACATGCATGCCGTTCTCTCCCCGCCCGTCCACCCATGTGTCGCTCGCCGGGCTGTGGTATGGAGCGAGCGTATGGCGGCGCGACTATTGGTTCGTTGCGGTCCGGCGATGCCATAGATGCGGCGCTCGCATATGAGTGTTGGAACGCCGGCGGAAGGACCCCGTACATGTTATTTCTAGACATGGCGACGCATATATATAACGGCGTAACGCTCATGCTCTTCCACCGAACGCAAGACGGTGGGATCTAGCGGACAAGTGGGGGAGGCTAGCATCGTGCTACACGACAGTGGAACTATAGCGCGGACACGGCGAAAGATGAAGTTCGTACGCTGGCATAAGGGTGACGCGGGCGGTACACGAAACGTTAACGACTTCATAAAAGCCCACCAACAGCTCTTGAGTGCCCTCGGGGCTTGCAAATGACCATCAAGAGGTTCTGGGTGTGTGCTGCAAGAGGGCACTCATGTACGTTTTTTAATGAACATAGGGTGTTTGAAAATATGGTGTTTTCGTCATCGTACAAAGTACAAACACTTTTGTGCCAGAAATGAAGTATGCCCGATCTATCTGTTTTTGCATCTCCGCAATTGCTCTTGCTCGAAGGCGACTATGTCTTACCACTAGCTACCATTTTCGACGATTTTCGTCGAACAACGAAGGAAAAACGATCGAATGTCATCAAATTGGTTGAGCTAGCGGTTCATGAGTAGGAATTCTAGTGCGGCGTCCACCGGGCCGGGGGGGGGGGAGCATGCGGTAGCAATCGGTAGTGCATAGCCCTTCATGCAATGCGACGCCATTGCGCCTTATAGTTAGTCGCATTGTCCAAGACCTTCTATATGTTACTAACCGACTTTCTAATAGTTACTCTTGCTTGCCTGTGATTTTTGCTTTCTAGCTTGGCGATCGGTATATCGCATATCGGTTCTCACACATTATCCTTCATTGTGAAACACCATGGTCAATTGCCGCCATGTTTTTTTTAAGTTGCCAGCGGTGCCGAAGTTGCACAACGCTCACTATATGGGACAACAGGAAATGCATACGATATTCCCGATTCTCGAATTAGGGAATGCTTTAATAAATATGTAGAAATGTACATGACACTGCTCATTATTGCTTTTGCGCATGTACTTTTCACAACTATGGATCGTGCGTCCGCATTGTGTTTATTGTACGCGTGCTCCTTGTCTCCTACTACCCGTCTTGTATGCGGGCTGGTTAGCCCGGAAAGCCTTTGCTCCCGCATGCTATCCGTCTTGGTATTTCATCCATGGGGCTGATTCTGGGTGCCTCACTTGTCCTCGAAGATGAAACCCCGCCTTACGCAACAATTTCCCGACATTGCCTCGTCTTCGATATACGTCTTGCGTGTAATAAATGCGCGTATGTGACACTTCGGACGAAAAAGAGCTACAACCTTCTTTGATATTCGCTTTTGGCCGCAATTATGTAACTTTGAAGTCTCGAAGTGTCATGCTCGCAAACCCAAACAATCTACTCCACTAAAGTTGATGGCTTTACATAAGCTCTAGGATGTTGCACTAGGTGATAATGAGACGACGTATACGTTCTCGAGGGCGATCAAAACCTTGCCCTCGATAACATCGTCATTGGTTGCCATTGGCGACCACCATGCCACCGTAATAAAAAGTCCCGATTGATTTCAGCCCTCTATTGCAAAATTCGTGTGTCGCTGGTTGGCCAAAATCTGGCACAAGAGAGTTGTTCAAAGGTCGAATGACGTTAGGATTGCCCTCCTTTTAAAAAACGAAAAGAAGGAGCTTGCCGCATTAGAAGCACTACCGCCCGGAGAAATACAGCACCACCACATTAAAGTACATCTCGCTCCCCAAGAGCCCACAACAAACTCCACAAGCGTCTCTAGAAATCCCAGTGGATATAAATTACACGACAAATAAAGGGCGGGATGACTGGCCCATGTTCTTGGGTGACGGTACATGCATAAGCGCTTTTATTTGGCGAGTCGCATGTGCCAACATAGATTATATGTGGTCAACTAGAACCACGCAGAATCAGACAGCATACTCAAGCATTGCCAAGGAATTTGTTCATGCCATCATTTGCCGAAGCGTTGAGGCTGCGTCTCAAACAAGTCGTCTAGCTTACGTGCGTCTTGGCTTGATTCGTAGGGGGCGTTAATCGTTGCCTTACGTTGTGTATCAATCAATGTTGCATACGGCCAATACAACCAATTAGTTGTAGGGACCGGAACTCCCATGCGTGAATCCGTGCGCGTCTCACCACACAGTTAATTGATGTGCCCTTTGATTAACATCCACACAAGGCCATAGTCGATAGATGTAAAACGGGTGAAAAAGAAGAGCTGCTTCGGTAACGAGGTGTTTTCATGTGTGAAAAGTTGCGAGAAATCACATCGCCTCGAAAAGCCTTCCATTGAGCAATGTAACGAAAGTGTAGCAACTCTTGCTTACGTTGAGTATCCTTGTCAAGCCCAATCTTAGACGGCGTAAGAGGAAGTCCGTAAATATCCAGCGTAGTCGAAACAATGTAATAATCATCATGATAAATTGTCAACTGAGCAATAACAACTTACTCGACCTTAGCTGGGGACCTGGGGTACGGGGATTACCACTCACGAAAGGTACCGGAACGGATGTTGAAAAGACGTAGACGAGCTCGTACTCTCCAACGGGTAACGCACTCGAACAAGATTGCCACTCAACAACGTAAGATCGTCGACCGTCAGGGTAAGGCTAGTATCGTCGAACAATTCGTGGACAATCTCGTCGAGAGGCTCTTCGTTAGGCAAATCGAACCCGGCGAAAAAACAAGTTTTACCGGTATGGGGTTCACGCCGTAACACGAGTTTGATGTTTGAGGCTTTGGAATAACTTCCGACATGCAGTACGACAATAACGTAATTTCCGGGACCAAGGGAAGCAATGTCGAATCAAACAATCACGGTCGGACGAGTCAAGCAACAACGCAAGCGTGTGATGATCAAGACGCTCCGAAACCAATGCAACAACTTACTTTTGAAAGCCTGCTCGTGACACAAATCGGCTCTTGCTTATTGTTGCTGTTGCAAGTGGAAGTGCAAGTGGAGAGAGAGGAGAGATGTCTACCTATTAAGTGTTTAACAATATATTGTAATCGAACAAATAAATGGTTAAAGGTTGTGTAACCTCCCTCATTTGCACTAGGCTTAAATAGCTCAAGCCTAGCTGGCTTGCATTTCCTCTCGCATGGTCCTCGTGCTAGGTGCTCGGGCTCTCGTGACGGTCTAAACAAACTAGCGACGCGGCTCGTCTCTCTCGGGAAATCAAACAAGCGCGTCATGCAGTTTGTTGGATTAATGTGCGTAAATGTATGCACCGGGAGGTACTTGTAGTACAAAACCAAACAATACCCTCGCTAAATTGTAGTAGCGACGTAAATGCACTAATTGGATTTGAGATGAGTACATGTCCATTGTTATGCAATGTAACGATACATGATTGTATTCGTCACAGTTACAAAAAACCCAAGTCTAATGATTAAAAAAAAAAATAGCTACCCATCACGCACCCCGGCGGCGATGATACTCTTTGAAGGGATGAACCAAAATAAGGGAGGCATGATGAGCGCCCGCCGGCGGCGCAGCGGCGGCGGCCCGGAGGGGGGTGCGCTCGCATGCCCGTCGGCATCCCTTTACCTCCACGTGGTGGGAGATGGAAATATCGTAGCCGTGCCCGGCTTGACCCGGTAGGGGGCTAAGAGGGCCGACAGTGCGATCCGCGCGATACGCAGTTGTCGGGAATGCCATGTACGGAGGGCATTTTTCAAAATATTTTTACCCTACCGGCGCCAAGATCTCCCGTTCGGCCCGTCCGATATGTTTTTTCAAGACTAGATAGTACTAAGATACCGCCCCATTTGGGGGGATGGGCCATGCATCTTCACGAGTGTGTGATGGCGAAGAGGGTACGGACATATCAGCGGTGGGACGCGGTTGTTGGAGATAGCGGCGGACAGCCGGGTAGCCGCGCTCGGGTATGGCGCTTGTTTAACGTCGGCCAACATGCTGACGTCAAGCCAACCGAAAGGGGGCATCACTACACCATCAACGAGGAGGACTGTCGCGACGGGAGGAGCGGCGAGGTCTGGCGGCGGGGTTAGCCGCCGCCGGAAAAGCCGGTATGGAGGGTTTGAATAGTTTCCACACCCCGCAGCAAGCTCGCAGCATGATACGGGCATTGCGTCTTTTCACTATTCCAATGCTACTCTACTATTATTGTGGCCATGCACACATCATATTAGAGTGCGAGCCCGGATGAGTGCGGTGGGTCGCACTTGAAACAAGGGTGCTCGATGAACGCGCAAACGGCGAGTGGAGGGTACAATCGCCAGCTGATTTTCCAAATAAGTACCCCGGCACGAGCACGCAAAAAGCCGCGGAAATAGCCGTGAAAACTTTTCAGCGCGGCGGCAAGAGGGCTAGCTTTTTCTATCTTGCTGTCTCAGTTCCCCTCACCTGCCCTCGAGGTCGAGGTGACGGGGGACCTCGACTATGAGGAAAGTCGCGACGGGATGAGCGGCTACGACCTTGTGGCGGGGCTTACATGATGCGACGGCGGAATCGACGAGCGACCGCGTGAGGAGTTGTTTCCCTAGCCTTTCCCCTCCATTCTCCGGCAAGACTGATATCACGCGGGAACTAGATTAGGATGGCACGTCGACCCTCTCGAACGCCGATCGGCCTAGGCCGGTCGGCACCCCGGTTCGGCGGGAGAGGGCCGTCCATCGCGGAGGTCGAGCAGGAGTTTCATTTTGCGTTCTTGACAAGTCTATTTATCTTTAGAACTACAAGTGCGGTTGCTTACAGTTTTTTAACCTCTGAGGAACGTCGGCACACATTGCATATAGGTGTGTCGATATGTGTACATGGTCGAAGAGTACCCGGCCCAATCGTTTTCCTAAGTGTCCCATAAAGCTAAGTATTAATGGCCGTTAAACAGTCGGTCCAATTTGCGGATGTTATTGTAATACAATTTCAATTTCATTAAGGGAGGCATGAAATCAAAAGACCGGGAAAATATAAAGTGCGGAGGAGGAGCTCTATGCGCCTTCTATTATTGCATGTGGGTCTCCGTCGTCCCCCAACCATCTGTCCAAGAGATGCCGAAACTTCGAAAGACATCGATCCGTAGGATTGCCGTAACGGGAGAAGCGGCGAGTATCTTAGACGTGGAAATCGATCGCGGGCGGATTATATGAGGGTGGTTTCGGGTACGGGTCGCGAGGCTTTGGGTTTCTTTTTCGCTTCATATGAATCTAGTTTCAATGTGCCATCCGATTCTTGTACGATGGCAGCGCACGTGGTACTTGGCCTCACTGCAGAGCGCGCTTCTCGTGCTCGGAAGTGCCCTCTGTGCAATGAGGCTCCCTCAGAGTCTCGTGGGACTAGATCTTCGTCGACGCTATTGGGACTTTGCTGGGTGAGCGCTCTACTGATGTCATGCTTATGGACCACATCCCCCGGTGCCCGTGCTATTGGTACGTCATTCAATTCCATGATCGGATTGTCCACTTGCTTGAAGAGTTCATGCTTGAAGCGGGGGCTAAGGGGCGGGACTTGCGGCTGGAGGTCCGCCGAAGTCGGTCGGGAGCTTCTCGAGTTCGTCATGGGGATGTGGGTTGGTTAGACTTCATGGCTCCACACTGTCATCGTCTTGTTGATGCGACGGTTACAAGTGCTCGCATGAACACCGATGTTCCTCGTGTATAGGTGCTTGTCTCCCACTCCCGGGAAGGCTTGCATTGGGAGCTCAGCATAGCAAACTCGATGCGGACCTCCGCACTTCCGCTTTGCTTGGCACGCCTTCGGTTGAGTCGGCCCGGGACTACTATCCCTTCGCTTTGGATGGAGGGGGGGGGGAGCATGCGGTAGCAATCGGTAGTGCATAGCCCTTCATGCAATGCGACGCCATTGCGCCTTATAGTTAGTCGCATTGTCCAAGACCTTCTATATGTTACTAACCGACTTTCTAATAGTTACTCTTGCTTGCCTGTGATTTTTGCTTTCTAGCTTGGCGATCGGTATATCGCATATCGGTTCTCACACATTATCCTTCATTGTGAAACACCATGGTCAATTGCCGCCATGTTTTTTTTAAGTTGCCAGCGGTGCCGAAGTTGCACAACGCTCACTATATGGGACAACAGGAAATGCATACGATATTCCCGATTCTCGAATTAGGGAATGCTTTAATAAATATGTAGAAATGTACATGACACTGCTCATTATTGCTTTTGCGCATGTACTTTTCACAACTATGGATCGTGCGTCCGCATTGTGTTTATTGTACGCGTGCTCCTTGTCTCCTACTACCCGTCTTGTATGCGGGCTGGTTAGCCCGGAAAGCCTTTGCTCCCGCATGCTATCCGTCTTGGTATTTCATCCATGGGGCTGATTCTGGGTGCCTCACTTGTCCTCGAAGATGAAACCCCGCCTTACGCAACAATTTCCCGACATTGCCTCGTCTTCGATATACGTCTTGCGTGTAATAAATGCGCGTATGTGACACTTCGGACGAAAAAGAGCTACAACCTTCTTTGATATTCGCTTTTGGCCGCAATTATGTAACTTTGAAGTCTCGAAGTGTCATGCTCGCAAACCCAAACAATCTACTCCACTAAAGTTGATGGCTTTACATAAGCTCTAGGATGTTGCACTAGGTGATAATGAGACGACGTATACGTTCTCGAGGGCGATCAAAACCTTGCCCTCGATAACATCGTCATTGGTTGCCATTGGCGACCACCATGCCACCGTAATAAAAAGTCCCGATTGATTTCAGCCCTCTATTGCAAAATTCGTGTGTCGCTGGTTGGCCAAAATCTGGCACAAGAGAGTTGTTCAAAGGTCGAATGACGTTAGGATTGCCCTCCTTTTAAAAAACGAAAAGAAGGAGCTTGCCGCATTAGAAGCACTACCGCCCGGAGAAATACAGCACCACCACATTAAAGTACATCTCGCTCCCCAAGAGCCCACAACAAACTCCACAAGCGTCTCTAGAAATCCCAGTGGATATAAATTACACGACAAATAAAGGGCGGGATGACTGGCCCATGTTCTTGGGTGACGGTACATGCATAAGCGCTTTTATTTGGCGAGTCGCATGTGCCAACATAGATTATATGTGGTCAACTAGAACCACGCAGAATCAGACAGCATACTCAAGCATTGCCAAGGAATTTGTTCATGCCATCATTTGCCGAAGCGTTGAGGCTGCGTCTCAAACAAGTCGTCTAGCTTACGTGCGTCTTGGCTTGATTCGTAGGGGGCGTTAATCGTTGCCTTACGTTGTGTATCAATCAATGTTGCATACGGCCAATACAACCAATTAGTTGTAGGGACCGGAACTCCCATGCGTGAATCCGTGCGCGTCTCACCACACAGTTAATTGATGTGCCCTTTGATTAACATCCACACAAGGCCATAGTCGATAGATGTAAAACGGGTGAAAAAGAAGAGCTGCTTCGGTAACGAGGTGTTTTCATGTGTGAAAAGTTGCGAGAAATCACATCGCCTCGAAAAGCCTTCCATTGAGCAATGTAACGAAAGTGTAGCAACTCTTGCTTACGTTGAGTATCCTTGTCAAGCCCAATCTTAGACGGCGTAAGAGGAAGTCCGTAAATATCCAGCGTAGTCGAAACAATGTAATAATCATCATGATAAATTGTCAACTGAGCAATAACAACTTACTCGACCTTAGCTGGGGACCTGGGGTACGGGGATTACCACTCACGAAAGGTACCGGAACGGATGTTGAAAAGACGTAGACGAGCTCGTACTCTCCAACGGGTAACGCACTCGAACAAGATTGCCACTCAACAACGTAAGATCGTCGACCGTCAGGGTAAGGCTAGTATCGTCGAACAATTCGTGGACAATCTCGTCGAGAGGCTCTTCGTTAGGCAAATCGAACCCGGCGAAAAAACAAGTTTTACCGGTATGGGGTTCACGCCGTAACACGAGTTTGATGTTTGAGGCTTTGGAATAACTTCCGACATGCAGTACGACAATAACGTAATTTCCGGGACCAAGGGAAGCAATGTCGAATCAAACAATCACGGTCGGACGAGTCAAGCAACAACGCAAGCGTGTGATGATCAAGACGCTCCGAAACCAATGCAACAACTTACTTTTGAAAGCCTGCTCGTGACACAAATCGGCTCTTGCTTATTGTTGCTGTTGCAAGTGGAAGTGCAAGTGGAGAGAGAGGAGAGATGTCTACCTATTAAGTGTTTAACAATATATTGTAATCGAACAAATAAATGGTTAAAGGTTGTGTAACCTCCCTCATTTGCACTAGGCTTAAATAGCTCAAGCCTAGCTGGCTTGCATTTCCTCTCGCATGGTCCTCGTGCTAGGTGCTCGGGCTCTCGTGACGGTCTAAACAAACTAGCGACGCGGCTCGTCTCTCTCGGGAAATCAAACAAGCGCGTCATGCAGTTTGTTGGATTAATGTGCGTAAATGTATGCACCGGGAGGTACTTGTAGTACAAAACCAAACAATACCCTCGCTAAATTGTAGTAGCGACGTAAATGCACTAATTGGATTTGAGATGAGTACATGTCCATTGTTATGCAATGTAACGATACATGATTGTATTCGTCACAGTTACAAAAAACCCAAGTCTAATGATTAAAAAAAAAAATAGCTACCCATCACGCACCCCGGCGGCGATGATACTCTTTGAAGGGATGAACCAAAATAAGGGAGGCATGATGAGCGCCCGCCGGCGGCGCAGCGGCGGCGGCCCGGAGGGGGGTGCGCTCGCATGCCCGTCGGCATCCCTTTACCTCCACGTGGTGGGAGATGGAAATATCGTAGCCGTGCCCGGCTTGACCCGGTAGGGGGCTAAGAGGGCCGACAGTGCGATCCGCGCGATACGCAGTTGTCGGGAATGCCATGTACGGAGGGCATTTTTCAAAATATTTTTACCCTACCGGCGCCAAGATCTCCCGTTCGGCCCGTCCGATATGTTTTTTCAAGACTAGATAGTACTAAGATACCGCCCCATTTGGGGGGATGGGCCATGCATCTTCACGAGTGTGTGATGGCGAAGAGGGTACGGACATATCAGCGGTGGGACGCGGTTGTTGGAGATAGCGGCGGACAGCCGGGTAGCCGCGCTCGGGTATGGCGCTTGTTTAACGTCGGCCAACATGCTGACGTCAAGCCAACCGAAAGGGGGCATCACTACACCATCAACGAGGAGGACTGTCGCGACGGGAGGAGCGGCGAGGTCTGGCGGCGGGGTTAGCCGCCGCCGGAAAAGCCGGTATGGAGGGTTTGAATAGTTTCCACACCCCGCAGCAAGCTCGCAGCATGATACGGGCATTGCGTCTTTTCACTATTCCAATGCTACTCTACTATTATTGTGGCCATGCACACATCATATTAGAGTGCGAGCCCGGATGAGTGCGGTGGGTCGCACTTGAAACAAGGGTGCTCGATGAACGCGCAAACGGCGAGTGGAGGGTACAATCGCCAGCTGATTTTCCAAATAAGTACCCCGGCACGAGCACGCAAAAAGCCGCGGAAATAGCCGTGAAAACTTTTCAGCGCGGCGGCAAGAGGGCTAGCTTTTTCTATCTTGCTGTCTCAGTTCCCCTCACCTGCCCTCGAGGTCGAGGTGACGGGGGACCTCGACTATGAGGAAAGTCGCGACGGGATGAGCGGCTACGACCTTGTGGCGGGGCTTACATGATGCGACGGCGGAATCGACGAGCGACCGCGTGAGGAGTTGTTTCCCTAGCCTTTCCCCTCCATTCTCCGGCAAGACTGATATCACGCGGGAACTAGATTAGGATGGCACGTCGACCCTCTCGAACGCCGATCGGCCTAGGCCGGTCGGCACCCCGGTTCGGCGGGAGAGGGCCGTCCATCGCGGAGGTCGAGCAGGAGTTTCATTTTGCGTTCTTGACAAGTCTATTTATCTTTAGAACTACAAGTGCGGTTGCTTACAGTTTTTTAACCTCTGAGGAACGTCGGCACACATTGCATATAGGTGTGTCGATATGTGTACATGGTCGAAGAGTACCCGGCCCAATCGTTTTCCTAAGTGTCCCATAAAGCTAAGTATTAATGGCCGTTAAACAGTCGGTCCAATTTGCGGATGTTATTGTAATACAATTTCAATTTCATTAAGGGAGGCATGAAATCAAAAGACCGGGAAAATATAAAGTGCGGAGGAGGAGCTCTATGCGCCTTCTATTATTGCATGTGGGTCTCCGTCGTCCCCCAACCATCTGTCCAAGAGATGCCGAAACTTCGAAAGACATCGATCCGTAGGATTGCCGTAACGGGAGAAGCGGCGAGTATCTTAGACGTGGAAATCGATCGCGGGCGGATTATATGAGGGTGGTTTCGGGTACGGGTCGCGAGGCTTTGGGTTTCTTTTTCGCTTCATATGAATCTAGTTTCAATGTGCCATCCGATTCTTGTACGATGGCAGCGCACGTGGTACTTGGCCTCACTGCAGAGCGCGCTTCTCGTGCTCGGAAGTGCCCTCTGTGCAATGAGGCTCCCTCAGAGTCTCGTGGGACTAGATCTTCGTCGACGCTATTGGGACTTTGCTGGGTGAGCGCTCTACTGATGTCATGCTTATGGACCACATCCCCCGGTGCCCGTGCTATTGGTACGTCATTCAAGTCCATGATCGGATTGTCCACTTGCTTGAAGAGTTCATGCTTGAAGCGGGGGCTAAGGGGCGGGACTTGCGGCTGGAGGTCCGCCGAAGTCGGTCGGGAGCTTCTCGAGTTCGTCATGGGGATGTGGGTTGGTTAGACTTCATGGCTCCACACTGTCATCGTCTTGTTGATGCGACGGTTACAAGTGCTCGCATGAACACCGATGTTCCTCGTGTATAGGTGCTTGTCTCCCACTCCCGGGAAGGCTTGCATTGGGAGCTCAGCATAGCAAACTCGATGCGGACCTCCGCACTTCCGCTTTGCTTGGCACGCCTTCGGTTGAGTCGGCCCGGGACTACTATCCCTTCGCTTTGGATGGAGGGGGGGGGGAGCATGCGGTAGCAATCGGTAGTGCATAGCCCTTCATGCAATGCGACGCCATTGCGCCTTATAGTTAGTCGCATTGTCCAAGACCTTCTATATGTTACTAACCGACTTTCTAATAGTTACTCTTGCTTGCCTGTGATTTTTGCTTTCTAGCTTGGCGATCGGTATATCGCATATCGGTTCTCACACATTATCCTTCATTGTGAAACACCATGGTCAATTGCCGCCATGTTTTTTTTAAGTTGCCAGCGGTGCCGAAGTTGCACAACGCTCACTATATGGGACAACAGGAAATGCATACGATATTCCCGATTCTCGAATTAGGGAATGCTTTAATAAATATGTAGAAATGTACATGACACTGCTCATTATTGCTTTTGCGCATGTACTTTTCACAACTATGGATCGTGCGTCCGCATTGTGTTTATTGTACGCGTGCTCCTTGTCTCCTACTACCCGTCTTGTATGCGGGCTGGTTAGCCCGGAAAGCCTTTGCTCCCGCATGCTATCCGTCTTGGTATTTCATCCATGGGGCTGATTCTGGGTGCCTCACTTGTCCTCGAAGATGAAACCCCGCCTTACGCAACAATTTCCCGACATTGCCTCGTCTTCGATATACGTCTTGCGTGTAATAAATGCGCGTATGTGACACTTCGGACGAAAAAGAGCTACAACCTTCTTTGATATTCGCTTTTGGCCGCAATTATGTAACTTTGAAGTCTCGAAGTGTCATGCTCGCAAACCCAAACAATCTACTCCACTAAAGTTGATGGCTTTACATAAGCTCTAGGATGTTGCACTAGGTGATAATGAGACGACGTATACGTTCTCGAGGGCGATCAAAACCTTGCCCTCGATAACATCGTCATTGGTTGCCATTGGCGACCACCATGCCACCGTAATAAAAAGTCCCGATTGATTTCAGCCCTCTATTGCAAAATTCGTGTGTCGCTGGTTGGCCAAAATCTGGCACAAGAGAGTTGTTCAAAGGTCGAATGACGTTAGGATTGCCCTCCTTTTAAAAAACGAAAAGAAGGAGCTTGCCGCATTAGAAGCACTACCGCCCGGAGAAATACAGCACCACCACATTAAAGTACATCTCGCTCCCCAAGAGCCCACAACAAACTCCACAAGCGTCTCTAGAAATCCCAGTGGATATAAATTACACGACAAATAAAGGGCGGGATGACTGGCCC